>RCUC01160952.1:0-84726 GCA_003697995.1 Taxidea taxus jeffersonii
AAGAATACCTTTGAACACATTTTATGAATTCAACTAATATTTACTCTTTTACTAATATTTACTCTTTGTATCTATTCATATTGTTAAAAAACTGCTATTTCCTAAAATTAGCCCAGCAAAGCTATAAAGTCACTTCATGTAACAGCACTGAAATAGTAAACTGATTTGGAAGTCCCAGGAAAGGGGATTTTTCTTTAGGCCATGGACCCCTTATTCTCCAACACCTTCCTTAAGCCCCTGAATAAGCACGGTCTTGTTAAAAAGCAAACAGAACTAGTACATACTGGCTTGAGAAAGAACACGCTTAGGACAGCAGGCTTGCAAAAGTGACAAGAGAAAACCTGGATATTTTAAATCCTGGGAGTGTTGTTATCTACATAAATCACCAACTGTTTCCTCTTCAACAGATCCTGGCACAGAGCAATAACAACGGGGAAAAGCTACGTTGGATTTGGGAGACAGCACTGCATATTTTGAGTAGAACTGTAGTTTTAATGGAACACTACCCCAAAAGCTATATTTAAAAATACATGCCCTTGGGGCACCTGGGTGGCTCAGTGGGTTAAAGCCTCTGCCTTCAGCTCAGGTCATGATCCCAGGGTCCTGGGATCGAGCCTCATATCAGGCTCTCTGCTCAGCAGGGAGCCTGCTTCCCTTCCTCTCTCTCTGCTTGCCTCTCTGCCTACTTGTGATCTCTCTGACGAATAAATAAATAAAATCTTTAAAAAAAATAAAATAAAATAAAAATAAAAATACATGCCCGTTGTCAACTCTACTGTCATTCTGTTTGCTGGTTTCTTCATAACCTTCAAAAAGCCTTCTGATTTTTTTAACTAAATAAGATGGGGCAATCAAGAAAAAAAATTTAAATATGCATGCTAATAAAAAACAAACTGATTAACATAAAAAGCAATCTAGCACAATCACTGGAAGCAATCACAAACTGATTATGTACAGCTAAAAAAGTATCCAATGAGTGTTTTCATATACTTTTGAGAGCATTTTATCCATTCCACAAAATAAGAGATTTGAGAGCAACAGGAAGAGGATTTCGTAAATATTCAGCAAAAGCACGACAGCGCCACGGTGTGGCACTGTGGTGGAAATACACAGTGGGGAACAGTCTGTCTAGGAAACTGGAATTTAAAAGAAAAAAACAAAAAACAGTATGAAAAAAAAAAACCAGTATGAAATACCAGAACAACACACCTGTCCCTCACTATCTGAAGGCAGCACAACTATCAGCCATATAATCTGGCAAATCTTCCTAATACAGTCTTTGATTTAATCATCCTATTGGATGTTTAAGAACTTACATATAGAGATAAAATGACTCAAAAACACAAAATCCTTCTAGACTAGCCAAGTTTACAGAAACCAGGTCCCCCCACCCTTGTAGCTTAAACTTCAGGAAAAGCAGTATTACATATTCACCGTTCCAGAATGACCAACTACTCAAGACTACAGAGTGACCAGAAAGTTCACTGAACAATTAGATATACAGTAACAACCTACAACCAAGAAATTTACATTAAGTGCCTCCAGCTGCTGTTGCAAGCCTATGGAAAAAAATCCTATTAGTGCCACAACCAACATCAATCTGTCCCCCAAACAAGGTCACTAATATGTATCTGGACCAGCATCTCAGGTGAAGTTCACCTTTCTTCCTTAAAGAAAGGGGATCTGTAATTTGGGGGTTGGGGGAGGGAGGAGCTGAGCAAGTCCAACTGTGTGCGTCAGAAAAACAACATTTAGTTTTCGACAGTAACTGATATCAGAAATTCCAGTAGCGTCATTTTCTAGATACTGGATTACATATATTCTCGCTTCCATGGGAGGGGACAGATTTCTAAAATTTGAGTTAGTATGTACACAATGATGTGTGGTTTACAAGCTTACTTGTTTGGGAATTTACCCAGATACAAATCCAGAATAAAGCAAACTGTATGAGCGACTCCTAACTGGGTTTCACAAGCTCATGGGCAAAGCTCTCCCAGCTTCCAGACAATGGAGCTCTGGGGACCCTTCGCAGATAGGCTGTAGGGCAGAAAACACTGGACCGAAAGGCAGATACCAGGGCTGGAAGGCCTCCCTGTTGGCCCTCCCTGTCAGCAGCCCTGAACTCTGGCTGCTCTGTTTCTGTAAACGCGATTTCTGAACATACATGTGTCAACACATAGGTCAACACATGTGTCAACACAATCGTAAAAAACAGGCCTACAGAGCCAGGACATGATTCTGTGGCTGTAAATGCGCTTTCTTTTAGAGAATCTTTTTTTTTTTTTTAAGATTTATTTATTTATTTGACAAGGAGAGAGAGATCATAAGTAGGCAGAGAGGCAGGCAGAGAGAAGGTGAAGCAGGCTCCCCCTGAGCAGAAAGCTGGATACGGAACTCAATCTCAGGACCCTGAGATCATGACCCTGAGCCGAAGGTAGAGGCTTTTAATCCACTGAGCCACCCAGGCACCCCTATAAATGCGCTTTCAAGGACGCTGAAGGCAAGGTCTGGCCGCCCCAGGGACCAGAACATAGCACAGAGATCCCGGGGTCACAGACCTTGAAATCTTAGGTCATTTTCCCTGCTGGGCTGCACACTTGCTTGGAACCCATGCCTCCCTTTTATCTTCCAACTTCTTCCCTTTGAAGTGGGAAAGTCTATCCTACGCCTGTTCCACCACCGAGTCACAGGAGGAGATGGTCTGTTTTCTAGTTTAACAGGTCCACTGAATAAAGAGGAATTCTGCCCCACCAGGGAGCATACCCAGCCTCACCTCTACCTGACTTAGATCACTCAGATGATGACATCTGGACCTTTCTGAGCTGACGATGTTCAGAAGAGATCTTGGAATCGGATGCAATAGGCTAAGATTTGGAGAGGCTGGGACGGGCTGACTTTATTTTGTATGTAGGAAAGACAGAAATTGGGGAAGGGGGAGGCAGAGGATGGACTGTACTGGATTGAACAGTGTCTCCCCCAACCCACGCCCACCCAGAACCTAGGAAATGGACCCTTATGTGCACAGGGTGCAAATGCTATCAAGCCAAGAAGAGGTCACACTGGGTCAGACCGGGCCTCGCATCTAACGACTGCCCTCTTTCTGAGGGGAACACTGAGGCAGAGAATGCAGGAGAGAAGGCCACGCAAAGATGAAGGTAAAACCAATGTGATGGAGCTACAAGCCAAGGAGTGGCAGGGACTGCCAGGGGACTAGGCTGAGGTGACGAAGGACTCTTCTCTGGAAGGAGAGCGAGCGCGGCCCCGTCAACACGCTGACTGACTTGCGGCTCAGAACACACTGACACTGAATTCTGTCGCTGGTGGACACAGGAGTTCGTAGTCCTCTGCCAGGCTCCCAAGGGGACCGCACGTGCAGCCTCACTGGGGCGCTCCCGGGACTGGGTGCCCCGCTCGCGCCAAACGTCCACATGGGCCTCCAGCACCTCCTTGCTGGTAAGCACAGAACGTCTCGGGGGTCTCTGAAGCTTCGGAAGGGCACGGGGAGTCGGGGAGACCGAGGAATACGCGAGGAACGTGCCGGCAACCCTTGAACATGAGGATGCCAAAGCTTTGCCCTTGCTGCGGCTGCTGCCGCGTGCCAGGTGTCTGCGGGGCTCCTCCGTCCTGAGCCCGTCCCTCCACCGAGGGAGGCCCGAGCGCTTCTCCCACTGAGACTTCCAAGCATTTTACACCAAAGCCATATTAACCTCCATCCACCAAGGGTGCCACAACGCACTCCCATGCCTGTGAGAGGGAAGTTTGACTAAAACTGGCCATCCGCTGGCCTCATGGTTCCTTCCGGCCTTTGCGAGCCTGACAGGAACCCGTCCTCCGGACGTCTGATGAAGCAGACTCGTCCCTGGACTCTAGGGACAGTGAGGAGAAGCTAGCTCTCCCGTTGCTCCGCCACGTGAGACAGGGTCTGAGGGCGCTCTCAGGAGTTCCTCACTACAAACAGCAAGCGCATGGCCGTCTCTCCCTGCAGCCCTGCAAGTGGCCTCCGCTACGGCGTCCTGACGTCAGCACGTCAGCCACGCCCCGAAGCAGCGTGGACGCACAGAACCCGCCCCACAAAACCCACCCGCACTCTCAGCAGCTCTGTTCCAGCAGGGCCGGGGCGGCGGGCTGTCACGGCGTCTGCATTTGCAAGCAGCATCCCCACCTGTTTCAGAACCACCACTCCATACATGCCATAGCAGCAACGGGCACTACCACCTTAGAGTGAGCCTCTCTTAGGTTCTTAGTAACGCCGGCCCTTCCCAGGTTTAGGCCCTGATCTACCCAGCACTGGTGGTGGCAGAAAGGTTAAGCTGTTAGAATGCGAAACATAATACACACACAAATTCTAGAGGAAAGATTTAAATGCAAAAATAAAATTGCAATTTTAGAACAAAATCTAGTAGACTCCATGGGTAGAGTAAATCTTTCATCAATTTAATTATTTTTTCCAAACAAGACAGAATTCAGAATTTATCAAGGAAAAGAGAGATGCATTTAATTAAAAAATAAAACTCATATGGCCAAAAATATAAAAGTTTAAAAGATAAATATAGAATGGGAAAAATCCAACAAATTTGGTCAATAAACTGTTAATATCCATAATAGGTAAAGATTTTATATAACGATTAGGAAGTATGGATATGTAGTTTGTACAAAAAAATTCAAATAGTCAATAAGCTATTGACTATTGATCACTCTTGTGATCAATGTACCATTTAATAAATGATCTTTTCCATTAAACTACTCTATGTAAATACTGGGCTCTAACTCTTAACCCTCTTAGCGGACTACTCTTCTGCTGATACCACGCTTTTGTTTTACAATAACGCTCTTAGTGGACTATTTTCCTGCTGATACACTTTTGTTTACAATGCTTAACACACCTGCAGAGAATGGCAAAGTCAGTCCCTCTCACTGTATTTCTCATCCTCTTAAGACATCGGTGGTACCTCCCGGGGCACCAGAGGGGCTCAATGGGTTGAGCCTCTGTCTTTGGTTCAGGTCATGATTCCAGGCAGTGGGGAGCCTGCTTCCCCCTCTCTCTGCCTGCCTCTCTGCCTACTTGTGATCTCTGTCAAATAAATAAAATAAAATCTTTAAAAAAAAAAGACAGCAGTACTTCCATAAAAAACATTAAATTCATTTAACCCAGTTCACAGAATTTTTCATACTAGCAAGTCCTTAAACAGCTATCAACAAAATGTAGTAGTGAGAAGCAGTGGCTAAATATGTGGGCTCTGTATTGTGGCTACAAAGCCATGATCTTCTATTTTTGAGCCGTCACCTTGGGCCAGTGTCTTAATCTATTTTTTTTTTTAAGATGTATTTATTTGAGAGAGAGAGATAGCAAGAGAGAGAAGGTGCAAGCACACACACAAGAAGGGGGGAAGAAGGGAGAGGGAGAGAAAATCTCAAGCAGACTCCACACCAAGTGCAGAGCCAGATGTGGGGGAGGATCTCATGACCCTGAGATCACCACCTGAGCTGAATGAACCCCCCCGGCCGCCGGCACCCATCTTACTCTTTTCTATGCAGTAAAAGGAGTACTTACACCCTAGGCTTAAGCAGATGAAGATAACATGTAAAAGGCTCTAGTACAGTGTCACAAAGAAGAAATGCTCAGTAAACACTAGCTCCACACCTCACACCCCATCAAATCCTCTGCACAGCGAAGACCTGGCCCGTATCCAGGCAGGGGGAAGCTCCCTGCAGGCGAAGACCTGGTTCTCCAGTAAGGAGGTCAGAGAGCAAAAGGCAGAGTGACTTATTAAAGCTGCCTGCAGGCTCTGTGTCTCCAAGCTTAAGAAAGAAAAATGCTTTAAGCACATCCGGCAGAACACAGGTCCAGGCGAACAGAGACCAGTCTACGTGGAAACGACAGAGGAACAAAATGTATAACCGACAAGGATAAAGCCAAACCCAAGAAAAGGGGAGGTGAAGGAGAGAAGCAGCTGTGGATGGTAAGGAGGAAGACCCAAAGAACTACTTGTGATCGTAATTCACAAGAGTTTATATTCCAGCTAGAATCTCAGATGAGTAACATTTTCTGTTGTGGCTGTGTACTCACTTTTTTAATTTTCAACAAACACAGTCAGCAAAACCTAGAACTCCAACCCTCTGTACATGCAGTAAATATTCATGGAGCACCTGCTCTGTGCCACATACTCAGGTAAGTCCCAGGTCCACAGTGGCAAAGACAAGTAAGCCATGGTTCCTGACCTTCTCCCGTGCGGGAGAAAACAACGTTCCAGTAACTAAGCTACAATCACAAATCAGAAGAGCCACAGAGGGTCAGAGAATCTTTTCTAAGGAGGTACTTGCTCTGTCTCACCCTTCAGGTCTCAGCTACTCAAAAGACGAGGGAGAAGAACAGGCAGAAGGAAAGACTCTGAACAGGAAAAGGTCTGCTGCATGGGAAGTAATCAAAGATGAGTGTGGACAGCACTAAGCAAGGAGAGCAACCAGAAGTGTGGAGAGGTAAATGAGATCAAGACAATAGGGTCATGTTAAGGTGACTGGGTTTATTAAGAACCAGCCCAGTTTTGAGAAAACTGCTGTAGGGATTTTTAAAGACCACTGTCTTCTGTACAGAGAAATGTACTACCCGCGTGGGGACAAAAGTGAAAAGGGGTAACTAATTATAATAATGCCGGGAATGGTATGATGGAAACAGACAGACTCTACCACCTTCCTACTTATAATAGCACTTCTCACTTTACACTTACTGCACTTAATTCACAGAGCAGCTCTTCTAGAGAGCAGTTCTTTGACAGTCATTTCAAAGCTGTTAAATTAGTATTAAATCTCAAAATATAGTTACTCTGTCCCACCAATTAGTATCCAGCCATGTTTATAACAAAAATGGAAATCTGAAAATGTAAAAACATGGGAAAAAAATTTATTTTGGTCTTTTCCCAAATTTAAATAATTTTTATATTTTATCCTGCCTGATTCTTAGACATGACAACAAAATTAAACAATTCATAAAACTATCTTTTCTTTTATACTTATGACTACAAAAGCCTTTAATGCTAGATAAAAATTAGAAAATGAAGCAAAAAAAAAAAAAAGAAAAAGAAAATGAAGCAAAAATCAATTTCCCAATTGGGGGTAGCAAGCTATAATGATGACCTACAGAAGTCCTCCCCCCATCCCCCGCGATTAGAAAGGTAGTGCTGGCACCTTCCTTCCAGCAGGGTCCCCAATATTTTCTAATCCCTCTTCTCTGGACAGTCATTTCTTGAGTGCCAACCATGCACGAGCTGCTTTGGTGTAAGGCTCTTTTCTCCATTAAGCAGAGAATCAAGTGGCAGGTGCAACAGTGTCCCCAACCGCGGACATCTGGCTGGAAGAGCCCCAGAGCCCCCAGATCCATCAGCCATCCCACAGCAGCCCTGGAAGAGCCCGGAGAGCAAGGGCAAGCACCTGCTTCCACTAGAAGGCAAGACTCTGCAAGTCCCTACATGCCACTCGCATGGACAGGAGAATGAAGGACAACATGGAACTGAGTGTTTCAAGGCACCCGCGACACGCCAAAGGCCGAATCCATCTTGAGAGCAGACGATCTGATAATGATGTCCGACACAGGGTATAAAGCTGTATCCTCCATCACTCCTTGGCAGCTCGCCTCACTGACTTGGGTACACAGAGCAATTCTAATGAATGCCAGCGAAGTAAAACTGTGTGTACTCCCCCTTGAGTAATGAAACTGTGTGCACTCATACTCCAGAAATGAGGGATACGATCACAACACTAGGGACAAATGGAGAAGATCTCTTCCCCTTGTAAGATGTATCAACAGGTCTTTGGCAATGAAGCAAAGAAAGTAAAAAGTCTGGACACTGAGGGATGTCTGGGTGGCCCAGTTGGTTAAGCAGCTGCCTTCGGCTCAGGTCATGATCCCAGCGTCCTGGGATCGAGTCCCACATCCGGCTCCTTGCTCAGCAATGAGCCTGCTTCTCCCTCTGCCTGCCACTGTCTGCCTGTGCTTGCTCCTGCGCTCTCTATCTGACAAATAAATAAATAAAATCTTTAAAAAAAAAAAAGTCTGGACACTGAGACCAGCCAAATAAGATCAGTCCAAAAAAGAATGTGTGGGGAGGAGGGGCTCTAATAAAATATAATTAACAGGAAACCAAGTTTTCAACTTTTACTCAATTACCTTACCAATGATTAAAAGTTTCAATTAGTAATTACTTGTTTATCCAGTACCAACCATAAGCCAACACTGTTCATGAAGCCAACTGGTAATAAACTGTCTCACAGGCCTAATTTCAAGGCAGATATTCACCTGACAAGTCAGCCATCACTGTAATTGTGCTGACTGCACTGTATGGGCCAGTGGCCTCTCAGATGATTTCGGATTTTTGGAAACAGGACAAAAGAAAGCTATGAAAGCATATGTGCTTGTTCCCATGATCACCTTTTCCGAATAAGCTACCTTTTTTTTTTTTAAGATTTTATTTATTTGCGAGAAAGAGAACACAAGCACAAGCAAGCAGAGGGAGAGAGAGAAGCAGACGCCCCACTGAGCAAGAAGCCCGACATGGGGCTTGATCCCAGGACCCTGGGATCATGACCTGAGCTGAAGGCAGACGCTTCACCGGCTGAGCTGCCCAGGTGCCCCTTATTAGCTATTATCCTGCTGAAAAGCAGATCCTCTCCAGAAAACCATGTGCATATTCATAGGAAATGTAGTAAACAATATTAAGGGGTTAAAAAAAAAAGCCTTGATGCTTACCCAGGGATTTCTGGGTCAAGTCCCCATTCCTACAAGAGAGCTTCTTGAGTAAAGTTAAGAACCGAGCTCTCACCAAGAGGCTTCCGAGCAGGTCAGGAGTTAAGGAAGTGGTGGGAGAACTCGAGGTAAATACACTGAGAAAAGTGAGAGAGGAGATTCACCTCATCCTCTGAAGCCCCAGTGGGGCAGCACAGGGCACAGCTGCATCTGTCTGACAAAATACTTAGTGGGCACTGTGACTGCTAAACGACGTCGGGGCTGAGACGTGGGGCGGCCACTGACCTCGGAAGGACCTCATAGTTCTTGCTCTCATGCGGCTTGTAAGGACCACGAGTGACAATCGCATATCCTGACAAATCGTCAGGAGCTGAGACAGGTTACTGGAATGAAGGAAGTGTCTCTGACGAGAGCCTGTAACTAAAGAATCTAGCTACAACAGAGGGTTCACAGAGCCTTATAAAGTGAGACTGAGGTGACAGCCAACCAGTCCATGGTCATCTCTGCAGAAACAGGGGTGGGGTGAGGTTAACACAAATCTTCCACACTAAGGGAAATGGAAGATTCCTCGCGGAGACAGTGCGGAGACACGGAAGCCACACTCCAAAGTTAGGAAGATGCTGGTTCTCTTCGCCCTTTCCTTACCTCCTGATAACAGTACTAGCGCATTCACTGAGGGGCGGCTGGAACCATGAAATCGGACACTTTCCGTACAGCACCAGGTACAATGCGCTGGCAGAGAGGAAGTGCTCACTAAATGTGAGCGAAGCTGAAAATCACAGAGTAGTGAAGAGAACCTGTGCTCTATTAATACTGTCTGGGTACACTCAACCCCACAGTCAATGTCAACAGTTCCTATAGCCACCAATTATGAATTTCTAAAGCAAAATGCAGGCAGCTTAACTATTTTACTAACTGCTTGCTCTTCGTTTTCACTAATGTAAATGGGATGCACTGAGCTGTATTTAGATATAAAACGAATCTCTAACCAAGGGCTAGAATATACTTCACCATTGAGATTTTTTTTTTAAGCAAAACAACAACTTCCTGATGAATTCTGGAGAATACTTGAGTGAAACAAAGTTCTTGTAATATAATTTTTATGTTTTCTGAGTGGAATGCTCTTGAAAATTGATGAATTCGGTTTAACATTTGTTATTTAAATAAAAGACAAACAGCTATTTAAAAACGGGTTCTTTTTTTTTTTTTTAAGATTTATTTATTTATTTATTTATTTGACAGAGATCACAAGTAGGCAGAGAAGCAGGCAGAGAGAGGAGGAAGCAGGCTCCCTGCTGAGCAGAGAGCCTGATGTGGGGTCTCGATCCCAGGACCCTGGGATCATGACCTGAGCCGAAGGCAGAGGCTTTAACCCACCGAGTCACCCAGGCACCCCTAAAAACAGGTTCTTTAAAAAATTTGACCATCTTGGAAAACAGTTTCAAATTTAGTCTTATTTAACAAGCTGAGGTATAATCCAAAAAGAAAACCCTCATATTTTCATTTTGCCTCCAGGCAAAGCATTACATGCATCCCCAGTAATGGGGAATTTTGCCTTTACACAGAGTATGTTGATGTTCAAGGAAAAAGGGGAACAATCCCTTTCCAGATACATGCTCTCTCATATATACCAACTTTGAGTCCTGAGCACATTTTTCCTAAGCTTTAGTATCTGTAATCCGCCTCCTGGCCTGAGATTTCAGAACAGATAAGAACTGAGAAAACAAGACGCTTAGCACTGCAAAAATGCAACACTACCTGGAAAACTGGTCTTCATTACATCGATTCCAACTTGTAGCTCAGGTTCAGCAGCGAGCACCGCATAGTCCCCTTGATGAGAGACGTTAAAGTTGAAGTTGGGGTAGGGATTCAAGGAGTCTTTTGCAAGAACTGGTTTTCCCTTTGCAGTTCTTTGCAAACGAATATTATTCCAAGGGATATTCAATTTCTCTGCAACTAATTTCCTTATCATCAGACGACCAGCCTGTTAAGTAAGTAAAACATGTGATATGTATTGAGGTCTACTAAAGACTCAGGTACCCTGCCTGTAACATACAAAGTCTATTTTTGTGGTTTCTAAAATAAATTCACTTTTAAGTGTTTAAAAGTATATTAAGGATTCAACTTGCTGTACTAAGATGTAAGCAATGCTTAGGAAAGTAGAAGAAAAAGTTAAAGTCCCTCTTTTAGCAATTCCCTCCCCTCAACAAATCACCAATGTTAACAATTCTGCATCTTTCTGGTCTTCTGAGTATCTAAATACCTTTTCATTTAGATATGCTTCTTCTTCTTTTAATGTAGATACATATTTGAGATCCTACTATAAGGAGTACTGCACCAGACCTAAGCTTTATAACTTGCAAGTGTTGGGGATTATTTCATGTCTGTACCTATGAGTCCGGTCTGTCCCTTTTAACTGTAGTCTAATATTTCACAATATCAAGATACTCCTCTTGATGGACGACCTCGCTATTACTGGACTTTAAGGCTGGCTCTAGTTTAGCTATTATGAAAAATTTCCCAGTGAACAGACCTGTTCTACCTACATCTCTGTGCCTATGTCCAAGTACTTCTAGATCCCATATACCTATCACTCAGCTTCAATAATTAGCAATGCATGACTTGTTTCACATGCACCCCTTACACTGTCCCACTTCCATTAATTATGAAAAAACAAACTACTAAAATCATACAAAGATGCCCAAGAGTAGGAAATGACAAAGTCCATAATAATTTATAAAATACCTTCCCAGGATTCTCCCCTTCTATTCTAACATAGACTTTCAAAATCTGCATGACTTTATGAATTACACAGTTTCTTACAAACTATTAAAAAAGTTAAAAAGAAATTCACCATTCTGCCTTCAAAACACTATCAATTAGTCCACAGCCCAAACGAAAAGGTGTTTCTATCCGGGGCATTTTCGAGAAATGGCGGTCTTGGAAGCGATCATCACCAGAGGCGACTTCAAACTGCACCCCGCCGCCGAGGTAATTCTGAAATTCAACTTTCCCTTTGTTGCTTGGAAAGGCCTAACCACAATCAATACTTCATTTACAACCGCGTTCCCCGAGCGACGCAGTCGCGGAGGGAAGCCCGAGGGGCGGCCCCCGCCGGGCCGGCTTCTCCGGGACGCGGAGGCCGGCCTGGGCCTCCTCCCGCGATCCCGAGCCCCCAGTCGCGGTGTGCCGGGGCCTGTCCGTGCCGAGCGCCGTCGGGCAGATGGCGCTGGGCCGCGCGGCGGGAACCGCGACCCGGGAGGCGCCGGCGTGGCCTGCACACACGCTGCCCGCGGGACGCGCCGCACGGCCGCCAGCCCGCCGGACACACAAAGGGCCCTCCGCACCCTCCGCACCCCAGACCCGAGTAGTACCATGGCTGCCTTAGCGTCCCGGGCAAAGACGAACTGGCCGATGCGCTCCTTCTCCTCGGGCTGGATCGACCGCACGGCCAGCAGCCACTCCGCGCGGCTCGGCAGCCAGGTGCCGCACGAAAAGGCCCAGCGCACGCCCTCCATGACCGGCACCAAGCGGGACCGCGGCGCGGGGAATACCAGGCACCGAGAAAGAGCCTCGCCGTCACCCCGGCTCTGATGGCGCGGACGCTGGCGTGGCCCCGCCCCCTTCTTCCCGGCGTCGCGGCGGAGGGGGCGGAGCGGACGGCGACGAGCATGACGCCCCGCCCACCGAGAGAGCAGGTTTCCCCGGCCCAGCCGCCGTCTCCCGGAGAGATCGGCTAGGGGCGGAGACCGAGGTCCGCCTCTGCGCTCCGCTCTCTGCGGCAGCTCGTGACGTCACGAGGGGCGGGGCCTCGCGGCGAGCAGAGGGAGGGACCTAAGGCCGAGAGCCCCCTAATTACGCCAGTCACACTCGGAGAAGCGCTAACGGGACAGCGGTTCGGGCCAATCGCAGTCAGGCCTGCGGAGGCAGCGAGAGTAGGGTGGAGACTTCGGAGACTGCAGTTGCAGGTGGGTGAGCTCTGGGGTCTGAGGGAGGAGTGGGATGGCAGCGCCGGGTGCTGGGGGGCCCGCGAAGGAGGGGACCCCCGGGGCTCTGGCCGCCCCTCGGGTCGTCTGTGTGCCGGGTGGGGGGAGGGCTACGAGCGACGGGAGCTGTGCCCCGCGGCGGCCCCGACCTGGCCTCCCCGCCGGCCCTGGGACCCCTCGCTGCGGCCGAGCGGCGGCCGGGGCACCGGGGGCCCTAGGAGGGGCAGGGCGCACTTAGCTCAGCAGCCTTCCTCGGGGGCTCCGTCCCTTGGCTCGGTTGTTTTACCAGGCCTGACGGAGGGCCGTCTGGATGCCTCTGGGGTACCCTCGTGACCACAGCCCCTGCGGTACTGGCCTCTGCGGAGCCTGTCGATGCCCAGCTTCGCGGCAGATGAAATGCCGTCCGCTGAGATGTAGACGGTCCTCTCTGCCCTTTGGCGGCCAGGGGACGTCAGCCCAGGGCCAGCAGTAGTAATTCACACAGTGACCTAAGGATTATTTCCGCTCTCTTTAAGATGGCTTCTATTCTGTTTTTATCTATGCTTGTTTCTGTTAAGTTTTCCTGATATCACAAGCCCCTTCCAATCCTTTGCAGGTAGGTGGGGTTTTGAACGCCCAACACACACACAAATCCTCAAAGGGATGTAATGTAGTATCTTGATAGACCAACTTGGGTAATACTTACTAAGAGCCTGTGTCAGGGGCGCTATGTAAGATCCGCTTGCCACCTGCAGAGAGCTTACAATCTGGCAAGGCAGAGGGAACATGTACCAAAACCCCGCAATAAGTGAAAATGTGTAGGTACGTGAAGTATACGGCGCCTACGAATTCTCCTGTCCCCAATGATCACAACTCCGTTCTCCATTTTTTAATGTATCTGAGCATATGGTAACTTCTCCGCTCTTAGCTTTTTGAGCTGATTTTTAAAATTTCACTGTTTCCAAAACAGTTCCATGTCTGTGCAGTAGAAATTATTGTTACTGATGGAGAATCTGAGATGAGAAAGAGAAATCTGTGGAATGATTGCAACACAGGTTTAGGAATTCATAGTTCATTCTTTTAGCATTGAACTGGGTTCTGTGTATTCATCTAAAGAGCCTCGTATACAGACAGATAGTGCAGTGGTTATTTGTACTTGCTTTCTCTGCCTAGAATATTCTGTACTCCCGTCATCACATTTCTTGTTCCTCTGTGTCCTTCCGGTCTCTGCTCAAATGTCATACCTAGGAGTATGTCTCTACAACAAATCTAAAAAGCTCACTCTCCCCACTTCCTTCCATCCCTGGTACTACAGTGGACATTCTTTTTAGGTTTGTTTAATGGAATCCCTTCCCTGTCTACTTTGTAAATTCTTACTTGTCCTTCAAGGATTAGGGCAAACCTGACCTTTTCTTAAGGACAACCCCAAGTATTTTTTTTTAATTCTCTGTTTAATTCATTTAGCAACTATTCTTACACAGCCTTATGACATCTATTATCCCAAATTATTTTTATGTGTGTCATCTTGCAAGTCAGAATGTAAACTACTTGAGAGGGAATTTAATTCATACCTTACGTTTTACAAATAGTATATACGTTTTGATGAACTTTTACAATAGATTTTACTCCTTTTATAAGCTAACATTGGTATTTATATTCTGTCTACCTTTACTTCCCTCATTTTTTTCTTAAGGAAATATAAAGTGTGCCTAACTACATTCAGGAATCCCAAACATTTTATTATGATATTTTTTTATTGCATTGGTGAGGGGAAAAAGAGGACTTGAAGTATTAGTATTACAAGTAAGCTTGTAATAGTCAACTTGCCAGATCCTGATCTGTCGCTTCTTAGTAGGATTCTGAGAAACCTGTGTTCTTTTTGCAGTTCTACCACCAGTTATCTGTGTGACTTTGGGAAAATCACATAACCTCTCCTGGGTTTCAATTTCATTGGAAAAGCATCAAATGAAGTCCTCTAAGTTTCATCGATTTGGGGGAGCAGGGGAGATAATGTTCATTAGCTTCTTGTTGGGTCACAACTTAAACTTTATTCCATTGCAAAGCTTAACTTTTCAAGACTTTAATAAATATTCTTTTAAATTCTACTAGTTACCCAAGAAAGAAACCTTGCTACCTTTCCCCCCTCAGTTTGCATATCCAATCTATTCTCCATTCTATTGGTTCTGCTTCTAAACTAGAGCTACCATCTAAACTTCTCTTTCTCCACTGTTAACACTCTGGTCTAAATCACCATTGTGTCTCACCTACAAGACTGATTCATTATCTAGCCTGCAGGAGAAGGGGGAACATTGTTTTCCTAAGTCCTCCCTGCCATCAGCACTTCTGAAGCAGCCCATCTTCAGAGCTAGGTCTCTAAGTCCATGCCCTTGATCACTGCATCATATATGCTTCTGGTCAGAAGTGTAGGAGAGGCCAGCAAGATAGGAATCCTGAAGAGCGTTGTGCTCCAGAAACTAGAGATGCATGTTTCAACATGGGGGGACTAGTTAGCATGTGAGTTAACTAGAACGTGGAGAGAGAAGATGAGAGCACAGTGTGGTGACACTGACTCAGCAGGATGTAGGGTGAGAGGACTGGACGGTAGTGGGCATAGATGGCCACTGGATGGAAAGTGCTACAGACTTTCTGGGTCAGGGAGTGGAAAACCTGGATGGTCCTTAGAGGGTAATGAAAGTTCAAAGGACAGCTTTTTGTTTGATATTTAAGTATGGGAGATACTACAATGTGTCTGCTGATGGAATCTGTCCAGTGCAGGGGAGAGAATGTATTGATGCGGGAGAGGCGGTAGTTGTGTGAGTGTGCGTGCGTGCGTGTGTGCATGGTGCTCTAGAGTGTACTCCAGAGTGGGGGACCCTGTCTCCACTGGTTTTGGCCATACGCCCAGTAGTTAGAACAGTGCTGGCCAAAGTAACAGCTATTCTGTAAACTTTCTAATATCTGTTGAATAAATGATTAGCTTGGACTCTATATCTCTAACCTCCTTTTTTAAAAATTAATTCACACATCAGCCAGAAAGATATTTTAAAAAAATAAATCAGACCACGTCACTGCCCAGTGCAAAGTCTTCTGTGGTCCCAAATGCACGTAGAATGGAATTCCAGCCCCCTGTGGCCTACTGGATCCCGCGTGAGGTGATGCCCGCCTTCTGGAGCCCCCCCCCCCCCCCCATTCTTCTCTCCTTAACTGAATTCTAGTGATGCTGGCCTTCTTTCATGTCCTCAAACAGAAGGACTCCTTCCCACGTTAGGGCTTTACATAGGGTTTCTCCCCCCACCCCCAACTTCTTGTCTTAACATCATTTAGGTGTCCACTTAAATGACACCTTCTCAGGAAGACACTCCCTGAGACTGTAGTGAACCAGAGCAAAATCTGGAGTCACATGGTCCTGGGCCAGCTCCCTGCTGACCTGCCATATAACCTTGAGCAAATTGCATAAGGTCTTAAAGCTCCAGCTCCCCTTCCTGTGAAGTGCAGACAGTAGCAGTATCTGATTTACACACTCCTTTTGAAGATTCAAGAGTATATGAAGCAGCAGTACAGAGTGAGCCCTATGTAAGTGTTACCAGGGTCACTCCCTTAAGTTGAATATCCCCCACTGTTCCTTTCTGTTCTTTCCAGCTGTTTCTTCACTGTGTTTGCAACAATGTCTAATTTGTCAGTTTTCCTCACTGACAACCACCAAGATAGGAACCACCAAGAAAGCAAGGATCACCTCTGCCTCTATTCTCCATGCCTTCCTGACTAATTCCCTACCTGGCACACAGTTAGCAGTCTGTGACAAATATTAATTAGAATAGGCCAGAAATCACGCTCGGTTTTGAAACTCCAAACTCACATCACTGGACAGCCTGACAGAATCAAAGCCCAGACCAATCTTGGTGCAGCCTCAGTGGAATCCTGCACTCCTGTCAAGCACCTGCATTTTCTATCATTACTTTGTATCAATCTTGTCAGACTTGATTGTTGTACTTTTATTGACTCAATTATTTAAAACCAATTTTAATGGAAGATGTTAAGAGGAAGAAGGAGACAATAGTATTAAAAACTGATTCAGTGTTTTGAGCAGGAAGGAGTTTTGTTGAAGCTAAGATGTGCCCTTACACACTGCTGTCTCATGTGCTTCGAAGAAAGAAAACACTGCCATTATTAACTACGATACAACTCCTTACCGCCTGATATTTTTCATATTCAAGGAAAGCCCTTTTAAAATTTTCATATATCACCCCTGTACACACACAAAATTAGCTGAGATGCTCTTAAAACATTTTCACATTCAGAGTCCAGTGCTTCAAATTTACTTACAAATCAGAATCTCAAAGTCCATGTTCTTCTACATAATATTCTGTTATCAAGAACATTAGTGATGCATCATTTCTTTTTTTAAAAAAGATTTTACTTATTTATTTAACAGAGAGAGAGAGAGATCATAGGTAGGCAGAGAAGCAGACAGAGAGAGAGGGGGAAGCAGGCTCCCTGCTGAGCAGAGAGCCCAATGTGGGGCTCTATCCCAGTACCTGAGGTCATGATCCAAGTGGAAGACAGAGACTTAACCCACTGAGTCACCCAGGTGCCCCTGATGCATCATTTCTTAAATGACTATCCGTTATTATCTCCAGGGCTGTCTTTTAAGACATGGATAGCCACATGGGTGGCTGAGTGGGTTAAGCCTCTGCCTTCGTCTCAGGTCATGATCTCAGGGTCCTGGGATTGAGTCCCAAATCGTGCTTTCTGCTCAGCAGGGAGCCTGCTTGCCCCTCTCTCTCTCTGCCTGCCTCTGCCTACTTGTGTTCTCTCTGTCTGTCAAATAAATAAATAAAATCTTAAAAAAAAAAAAAAGACATGGATACCCATTCTTCACATTCTGATGCACAGTTTGATGCACATAGGGACAAATATGTCATGTTGCTACCTGGCCAGAAGCAATAAGATACATGTCAATTTCAGATATGTTCAGGGTGAAAAAAATGTGTCTTAAAATTAGTAAAATATTAGGGGAGCCTGGGTGGCTCAGTGGGTTAAGCCTCTGCCTTCGGCTTGGATCATGATCTCAGGGTCCTGGGATCAAGCCCCGAATCGGGCTCTGCTCAGCGGGGAGCTTGCTTCCCCTCCCTGCTGCCTGCCTCTCTGCCCGCTTGTGATCTCTCTCTGTGTGTCAAATAAATAAATAAAATCTTTTTTAAAAATTAGTGAAATTTGAATAAAAAATTGCCTTACATATCTTTTAACAAGATTTAAGAATTGTTTTAACAACTAATAATGTTATTAATTACATTATTACTGAGTTTAACCATTAATATTGGTATACCACCTGACAATATTAATTTAATATTTATGATATAGCTTAACCATCACAACAGTACAATGTATTGGTGTGTCTGCCTTGAACACAAGGAAGCTAAAGCCTCTGAGAGCCTCGATAGGGGTGGCAGTATGGTGATGGGCTACTTTGGACCCTGTTGCTTCAGCCTTGAATCCTGAATTCTTTGTTATGTGCAAAATACACTACTACTATGAGTACACATTTACTCCAACCAGATTTAAGAAATGAAGATTTCAGCTTCTTTGCTCTTTCATTCTGTATAAAATATACACGGTAGGCTTTATCTTTTAACAGTGTCATAAAAGTGAATATCTACATATGACTCAATATATTTGAGAATACTTATTTGAGGATACTTAAAATTTTCTTTTTTTTTAAGATTTTATTTACTTATTTGAAAGAGAGAGAGAGAGAGAGAGTGCACACACAAGCCGTGTAAGAGGCAGAGGGAGAAGCAGGCTCCCCACTGAGGATGGAGCCTGACCCGGGCTCAATCCCAGGACCCTGGGATCATGACTTGAACTGAAGGCAGATGCTCAACAGATGGAGACACCCAGGTGCTCTGAAACTTAAAAATTTCTAGTAAAGTTTCCTTTTTGTTACTATTTATAGAAATGAGAATTCCTTTTATCTCCATCATTGGGTTCAATGAACAGTGAGCCTCAAAAGTGACTTAATCCAACACAAGATCCAAATTCAATACATATTTTTAACGATAATAAAGTTAATTAAAATGTGTTTGTGGTTGAAGTTTCTTAAATTTATTTCCTCAAGACTTACATCACTATGTAAAAATATAGTTTTTATCCTTTTGAAAGTCTCAGGTTTGAGTAACTTTTAGCTTTTTTGTTTTATATTCAACTTCTCTTTTGAAAACCGAGGAACAGGCCACCTGGATGGCTCAGTTGGTTAAGCATCAGACCCTTGATTTTGGCTCAGGTCACAATCTCTGGGTCATGGGGTTGGGCTCCACACCAGGTGTGGAGTCTGCTTGGGGTTCTCTGTGTACTGCTGGCCTTCCCGCTTGTGCTTACTCTCTCTCAAATAAATAAATAAATCTTAAAAAAAAAAAAACTACTTAAACTAAAAAAGAAAACAATGTTTTCTTTGCATTTTTAAGTGTTTTGAACAAGAACAAAAGTGGGATATCAGTTTTTAAACTGAATTTCTATTTCATGGCCTTTAATTTTTATTTTGAAATAATCACATATATATAGGAAATTACAAAAATAGTATGAAGCAGTCCCAGGTGCCCTTCACCGAGTTTCCCCAAGGCAACATCTTCCACAGTTATTGCCTAAAATCAAAATCAGGAACTTGACATTGGTGCACTGTGTGGGGACAGTCCTGTGTGGGGACAGTCCTGTGTCATTGTAATAATCAAGTCACAGATTATTACAAATCACTGCAGAAGTCTGCCTATGCATTCCTGCCCCTCCACCCCCACCACATTCCTCAGCCCCTGGAACCACTAATATGTTGTCCATCTCTATCATTTTGTCATTTCAAGAATGTTCTAGAAATGGAAACATACAGTATGTGACCTTTTGAGATTGCCCTTTTTCACTCATCATAATGCTCTTGAAATTTATCTAAGTTGTGAAGTACATCAGTGGCTTGTTCCTTTTTAATGGTGGGTAGTATTCCATGGTATGGAGGTATGACAGTATACTCGTCCATATGTTGAGCAACATTTTGGAAGTTTATGGTTTTTGACCATACAACTATAAGTGAGTGCTATGAGAAACCATATACAGATTTGTATTTCTCTAGGATAAATGTGCTCAGATCAGTGATTATTGGCTAATATACTGTGTACTTAGTTCCCCATTTTTATTGAGATGTAATTGACATATAACATTGTATTAGTTTTAGGTGTACAACAGAATTACTTGATATTTGTAAATATTATGGGATGAATACCACAATAAGTTAATATCCATCACCTTGCAGAATTTTTTCTTCTGCTGATGGCTTTTAAGGCTTACTCTCAGAGCATCATCCAAATATAGAACTCAGCATTGTTACCTGCAGTCCTCATGCTGTACATTATATCTCCAGAACTTAGTTCTCTTATAACTGGAAATTCATAGTTTCACCCCCTTCCCTCAGTTCCCCCATCCCTCACCCCTCTGGCAAACTACAATGTGTTCTCTGTTCCCATGGAGGTTTTTTTTTTTTCCTCTTCTTCAAGATTCCACATTTAAGTGACATTCTACAGTCTACATTTATTATTTCACTTAGCATAATGCCCTCAAGGGCCATCTGTGCTGTTGCAAATGGCAGGATTCCTTCTTTTTTATGGCTAATGCTCTACTGTGTGTGTGTGTGTGTGTGTGTGTGTGTGTGTGTGTGTGTGTATTTCACATTTTCTTTATCCATTTATCAATCTACAGACACTTAAGTCATTTCCTTATCTCAGTTGTTGTGAATATGCTGCTGGAACACAGCAGATAGATGCCTCTTCAGGATAGTGATTTAGTGTCCTTTCAGTTCACACCTAGAAGCTGAATTGGTTAAGATCATATTGTAGTTTCATTTAAAAATTTTGAGAAACCTCCATACTATTTTCTATATTGGTTGTACCAGTTTTCATTCACACCAAAAGTATACAAGGTTCCCTTTTCTTCACATCCCAACAGCACTTGCTGTCTCTTATCTTTTTGACAAAAACCATACTGATAAGGGTGAGTTTGTATCTCCGGGTTTTGATTAGCCTTTTCCAGATGATTAGTGACACTGAGTATCACCTCGTGTACCTGTTAGACATTTGAATAGCTTTGGAAAAATATCTATTCATGTTCACTGCCCATTTTTAATTGGATTACTTGGAGTGTTTTGGCTATTGAGTTCTAGAAGTTCCTTACAAATTTTGGATATTAATACCTTATCAGATGTGCAGATTGAGAATATTTTCTCCCAATCTCTAGGCTGACCTTTCATTTGGTTAATCACTTATTTTATAGTGTAGAAGTTTTGTAGCTGATGTAGTCTCACTTCTTTATTTTTTATTTTGTTGCTTGTGCCTTATGTGTCTTATCCCCACCACAAAAAAATAATTGCTATTACCAATGTCAAGGAGCTTATTCCCTACTTTTCTTCTAGGAGTTTTATAGTTTTTGGTCTCACATTTAACTGAGTTAATTGGTGTGAATGGTGTGAGATATGGGTCTGCTTCCATTCTTTTGCATGTGAATATCCAATTTTCCTAGTGCGATTTATTAAAGAATCTATCTTTTCACCATTGAGTACTCATGCCATCCTTGTTAAATAATAGTTGTCCATTTATGTGTCCATTTATTTACTTCTGGTCTCTCAGTTCTTTTCCATTAGTCCATGTGTGTGTCTTTATGCCAGTGCCATACTGTTTCAATTACTATAGCTTTGTAATATAATTTAAAATCAGGACATGTAGGGGCACCCCGGTGGCACAGTCAGTTAAACATCTGCCTTTGGCTCAGGATCTCAGGGTTCCAGGATCAAGCCCCATATCAGGCTCCCTGTTCAGTGGAGAGTCTGCTTCTCCATCTCCCCTCCCTCCCCTACTACCCTCGTGTGCTATCACTCTTGTACACACTCTCAAATAAGTAAATAAAATCTTTTTTAAAAATCAGGTTTGTCATTTATGGCCTTTTATTATTTGAGAATTCTATGCCCACTTTGCTTCTGTGCCCAATTGATTGAGAATTTTTATCATGAATTTTTAAATGTTTTTTCTCCATCTGTTGGGATGATCATATGACTTTTATCTTTTTAATTAATGTGGTAAATTACAATTTTTGATTTGCATATGTTCACTCATCCTTGCCTCCTAGGAATGAATCCTAATTGATCATGGTTTATTATCCTTTTTGTGTGCTGTTGGATTCAGTTTGCTAGAATTTTGTTGAGACTTTTTGCATCTTTAGTCACCAGGGATATTGACTTGTAAGTTTTTTTGTTTTGTTTTGTTTTTCTCTTGTTTTTGTAGTGGCCTTATCTGGCTTTGATATCATGGTAATGCTGGCTCAGTTGGTTAAGGACTGCCTTCAGCTCAGGTTGGGTTCCCTGCTCAATGGGGAATCTGCTTCCTCCTCTGCTCCCCCAACCCTTCCCCACTTCCCGGGCTCCATGCTCCCTCTTTCCCTCTCTTTCTCCCTCTTTCTCTCTCAAATAAAATACTTAAATTATTTTTCATATATTTGCAAATTTTCCCATTATTGATTCTGCTTTCATATGATTGTTGCTAGAAAATATAGTTGGTGTGATTTCAGTCTTCTTATATTTTCTACAACTTGTTTTATGGCCTAACATTTGCTCTATCCTACAAAATGTTCTGTGTCTATATGTCACTTAGGTCCTTGTGGTTTATAATGTTATTCAAATCCACTGTTTCCTTACTGATTCTCTGGATGGTATATCCATTGCTGAGTGGGATATTAAAGTCTCCAGTTATTATTTTATTGCTTTATTTCTGTCAGTTTTGTCAGTATTTGCTTTATATATTTGGTTCTCTGATACTGGGTGCATAAACATTTACAATTATGTATTTTTAATGGATTGACTCCATTATTATTATGTATGGACCTTCTTCATCTCTTTTGACTATTTTTAAGGTCTCTTTTATCTGATATAAGTATAGCATCTCTGCTTTCTTTTGGTTACCATTTGTGTGAAATATTTTTTTCCCATTCCTTCATTCTCAGTCTGCATGTGTTTTTAAAGCTACAGGGAGGGATGCCTGCATGTCTCAGTTGGTTAAGCGGCTGCCTTCGGCTCAGGTCATGATCCTAGGGTCCTGGGTTTGAGTTCCATATCTGGCTCCTTGCTCAGCTGGGAACCTGCTTCTCCCTCTGCCTATAGCTCTTGTGCTTTTGTGCTCGCTCTTTGACAAATAAAATAAAATAAAATAAAATAAATAAAGCTACAGGGAATCTCTTGTAGGCAGCTTATCATTGGATCTTGTATTTTTCTCTATTCAGTTATCCTGTGTCTCTTGATTGGAGAATTTAATCCATTTACACTTAAATTGTTAATACATCAAGACTTACTACTACCATTTTGTTAACTGTGTTCTATTTTGTAGATATTTTGTTGCTTCTTTGCGGTTTGATGACTTTTTGTGGCAATATTTTGTCATTCTTTTATCATAATCTTTTATATGACCACTATAGGGTTTTCCTTTTTGGCTACTGTGATGCTACCATAGAAATCTATTTATAACATTCAATTTTAAGTTGATAACAACTCAATGTTACTAACATAAACTTTAAATTTTTACTTCTCCCCTCACTCACAGTTTAGGTTATTAATGTTTCAGTACATACATTCATATATATATGAATATATATTCATATATATATGAATATATATATGAATTCATATGTGTATATATATGAATGTATATATACACACAAATATATATATGAAACACATATATATAGTGTTTTCAGGATTTTATTTTTAAGTAATCTCTGCACCCATTGTCGGGCTCACACTGACAAACCTGAGATCAAGAGTCACATACTCCACTGACTGAGCAAGCCAGGCACCCCTCAGTTTACATATATTTTATATTATGTATCCAAAAATAAATTATTATAGTTGAAACTAGAGTTTTAAATAAATTACATATTTGAGAATATGATTATAATATTAGAGAATCTGATTTTGACTGTATATTTACTATTACCAGTTCTACAAACATTCATATATTTTTATGATGTTAATTAGCATCATTTCATTTCTCCTTGAAACACTACCTTTTGTATTGCTTGTAAGCCAGATGTAATGCTGATTAACTTCCTTAGCTTTTATTTGTTGAGAAAGTCTTTACCTCTCATTCATTTCTGAAAGACTACTTTCCAGCTATACTATTCTTAGTTAACAGCTTTTGTTTCTCTTTCAGTACTTTGAATATATCACCTCATTCTCTCCTGATTGAAAAGTTGCTATTAAGAAATCTGTCCATAATCTTATGGGAGGGATCACACATCACTGTGATGTGTCAGTCTTTTGCTGCTCTCAAAATTCTTTGTCTTTGACAATTATAATGTGTCTCTACGTGGCCCTTTTTGGATTCAGTCTATTTGGGGTCTTTTGGGTGTCATTATTCTGATGTCCATTTCTCTCCTCATGTTTGGGAAGTTTTCAACCATTACTGTTTTTAAATACTTTTTGTCCCTTTTCCCCCACTCTCTTCTTCTTTGGGATTCTTACAATGCATATTTGTTCTTTAGATGGTGTCCTAGGAGTCCTGTATGCTTTCTTTACTCTTTTTAATTCTTCTTTCTTCTTGCTGTTCTGACTGGAAAATTTCACATGCCCTCTTTTATAGTTCACTGATTCTTCTGCTTGATGGAGTCCGCTGTTGAAGTTCTCAGTTGAATTCTTCAGGGAAGTCACTGGATTCTTCACTTACAGGATTTCTTTCTTTCTTTCATTCTTTCTTTCTTTCTTTCATTTTGTGGTTTCTATTTCTTGTTGAACTTCTCATTTTGTTCATGCATTTTCCCCCAATTTTGTTTAGTTATTTGTGTTTCTTGTAGTTCACTGGACTTCTTTAAGAGGAATAATCTGAATTACTTTCAGACAATTCACAGATCTCCCATTTCTTTAAGGTCAATTATTGGAGCTTTATTCCTCCCCTATGGTGATGTCAGTGTTTATCTAGTTCTTTATCATCCTTGCTTCTTTGTGTTGGTATCTGCACATTTGAGTAAGCAGTCTCCTCCTCCATACCTTACAGGTTGTCTTCTCCAGAAATGGTCTTCCACCAGTCAGTTCACCTTGATTCTGGACCGGTCAGCAGGCAGCATCCTTGGTCAGGTGGGGCTTACTGACAGGGTCTCTGTTTGGGAAAGGCTGCTGCCTGAGCTCTGAGGTCAGGCTGGGTGCCTCTGGCTGGTGAGTTCCTGCCCACATGAAGCTGTGGGATGGGCTCTGCAGGAATTCTCTGGCTAAACTTTCTACTCAGGTAGGACTGGGTGCTATACTCAGCAGCTAGGGAGGGCTACAAATATGCTTCCTTGCCTGAGTGGAGTTGTAAAACAGTCTCCATGGCCCTTTACCTTGATGTTTGGGGATCTGTATCCAGCAGAGCTGCCCAGCAAACTCCCGGGTCAGACAGTGCCACCAGCTCTGCAGATGGAAAGACCTGACTGGCTTGGCGCTCCACTCAGGTGCTGTTGTACACTTAGCTGTAGGTTGGGCTACACAGCTTCCCAGGTGTTCTGGTTAGGCTTGCTTGTTGGGCAGGGTTGGAGGCTATCAGGGCTTCAGATTTGCTTCCCCACATGGGGAAGGGCTATATAACAGCCTCCACAGCCAGGTGGACTTGGTAGTCAGGGACATAAGTCAGGCAAAACACACTGAGCTCCCTGGACAGATGGGGTCACCACCTAGGCTCTGCAGATGGGCAGGCACCCTGCTTAGGTGCTCCTCTCAAGTGCTCCTGAGCTACTCAGTTTCCCAGATGCTCCGGTCAGGTTTCCTGGTGGGGTCAGGCTGGGGGCTGCACTCAGCAATAAGCAGGGCTATGAATTAGCTTTCCTGCCTGGCAGGGGGGCAAAAATAGGCCCTAAGGCCAGCAAGTCTCATTGTTTGGGGTATTGAATCACACAGAACTTCTCCCTGAGTTCCCTGACCAGATGGAGTCACCATGTCACGGTTAGCTTTTTAAAAAACTTCCAGATAATTTATATTAGCAACATGTGAATGATACAGTATCTCTCTGGCCTCTCAATCATTTGATATTATCAGTATCTTTTTGTTAGCCATTCTAATGGATAGGTAGTGTGATTTCATTGTGGTTTTAATTTTGTATTTCCATGACTAATGATATTAAACATGCCTTCATGTGTTCATTTCTGTATTTTCTTTGGTGAAACATTTCTTCATATCTTCTTCCCATTTTTAATTTTTAAAAAATTTTTTAATAAACATATAATGTATTATTGGCCCCAGGGGTACAGGTCTGTGAATCGCCAGGTTTACACACTTCACAGCACTCACCATAGCACATACCCTCTCCAATGTCCATAATCCTACCACCCTCTCCCTACCCTCCTCCCCGCTGCCACCCTGTTTGTTCTGTGACATTAAGAGTCTCTTATGGTTTGTCTCCCTTCTGATCCCATCTTGTTTCATTTATTCTTTTCCTACCTCCCAAAGTCCCCACTTTGCATCTCCACTTCCTCATATCAGGGAGATCATATGATATTTATCTTTCTCTGATTGACTTATTTCGCTAAGCATAATGCCCTCTAGTTCCATCCACGTTGTTGTAAATTCTTCTGCCCATTTTTTAATTGAATTGTTCGGGTTTTTTACTGATGGGTTTTGAGAATTCTTTATATATTGTAGATATTAATCTTTTATCACATTTCATTTGTGAATATTTTCTCCCAGGCTATATATTGTTTTTTCTTCTTAACAGGGTCTTTCACAGAGGAAACGTTTTCAATTTGATAACATTCAGTTAGCATTTTTCCTGTTTAATTGTGCTTTTAATATCATAGATCTAAGAACTTCCAGTACTATGATGAATAGCAATAGTAAAAAGTGGACATATTTGCCATTTTCATCATCTTAGAGAAAAAGCATTCAGTCTCCTGCCATTTAGTTTTGTTTATTTCTTTGTTTTTGTATTGTCTTTGTCTGGGGCACCACAGTAGTACAGACTTACTTGGGAAATGTTCCCTCCTATTCTGTATTCTGGAGGAAATTGTACAGATTTAGCATTCACTTTTTTTAAAAAACTTCTGGTAAATTCAACGTCCTTAATAGTTACAGGGCTGTTCAGATTTTTTATTTCATCTTGAGTGAGTTGTGGTAATGCATGGGTTCTTTAAGGAATTAGTCCATTTCATCTTTCCTATTGCACTGTTACATGTAGAGTAGTTTATAATATTCCTTTCCTTTTCCTTCTGATTATCTTCAAGGTCTGAAATGATTCCCCTATTTCATTCCTGATATTAGTAATGCATGTCTTCTTTCCTTCATTCCTTGTCAGTCTTGCTCAAGTTTGTCTATTTTATTGAGCTTTTCAAAGAATTGAACTCTCATTAATTTTCTCTGTGGTTTTCTATTTTTAATTTCATAGTGTTCTGCTCTTTATCATTTCCTTTCACATAACTTTATTGAGTTTATTTTGCCCTTCTCATAGTTTCTTCATGTTGAAGCAAAAATTATAACACTGCCTAATGTAGATCTCAGCGTATGTAAGGAATTATTTAAAACAATTATATAAGAAGGATATGAGGGAGCATAAAGAGAAGTAAAAGAGTGTAAAGTTTATACACTTTATTCATACTGGTAAAATGTTTGCACAAATATTGTCATAATATATATTATATATGCACACACATATATGCACACATATAAATGTAATACATAGAACAACCATTAAAAAGTCCATACAAAGTGGTATACTCATAGCCACTATAGCCAAATCAAAATGAAATTCTGAAAGGGTTCAGTAACTTAAGTATCTCATAGGAAAGGCAGAAAGTAACTCATAGGAACTTGAGTAAAGAAAGTTACTCCAAGTAACTCATAGGAAGGCAGAAAGAAGAAAAATAAATTAACTAAAAACAGAAATCACAGAAAACAACCAAAAAGCAGACCTAAGTATTAATGTATCAGTAACTGTACTAAATATAAATGGTTTGTATATGCCAGTTAAAAGACAGAGATTAGCAGAATAGCTTTTCAAAAAATGACCCAATTTTATACAATTCATATAAGTTATTCACTTCAAGTGGAATGAAATAAGTAGGTTCAAACTCAACAGGCAGGTTGAAAATATACTATGCAAGCATTAATTAAAAGTAAACAGGTGTGGTTATATCAATACTAGACAAAATGGATGTCAGCAAGGAAAATTATGAGGGACAGAGAGGAATATTACATGTCAATCCGCCAAGAAGTCATAGCAAACCTAATTGTCTAGGTACCAAACAACAGAGCTGCAAAATATGTGAAGCAAAAACTGATGGAACTGTTAAGAAAAACAGACAAACATACTGTTAACAGCTGGATACTTCACTATTCCCTGTCTTAAGTTAATAGAACAAGACGAGAGTAAGAAATGACACAGAACACAATACCGTCAATTAATAGAATCGAATCAACATTAATAGAAAACTCCATCTAACAAAAGAATTCACATTATTTTCAACTGTCATGGAACATATACCAAGTAACCATATCCTGATGCACAAAACAAACCTCAAATGACTGAAAGGAATAAAAATCACACAGACTTTGCCATTACTCATTGAGGCATCTCTGTGAAGGCTGCTTTAAAATTCTTGGTAGATAATTTTGACATCTGTGTCATCTCTGTTCATATCTTTTGATTGTCTTTTCAACTTGACATATACCTGGTTTTGGATATATTGGATATTATATTGTAAGATTCTAGATCATATTTAAATCCTGTGTTTTAGTGTTGTTTTGTTTTGCTTTGTTTTGTTTTTTTGCTCTGTTGGGTTAAGGTTACCACCTCATTACTGCTAGGTTGGGATGGAAGTCCTGATTTTCCACCTCACCTTTGTGGACACCTGAGAGAGGAGGGCTGCTAGACAGAGTTGGGAGTTAAGTTTCCCTTCTCTGCATCCTCTGATACCGCTGTGGCTGGGAGAGGAGGGGCACATCGTTACTACTCTCCATGAGGTCTCCACTGACATCATGTAGGGTGGCCTTCAGGCTTGAATATTGTGTTATAACTACAAAAATTAAAGAGTCTCTCACCATTTATTTACCTACCAATGTTTACTTATTAACAGAAATGGAAGTTTTGTCATATGGTATTGTTCTCTGATTTACTGGTTTAAAGGCCCAGAAAAATTTGCTTTGTAACAGACACAGATGGCAGATTTAGACTGTTGTAATCAGTGATCAAAATTTGCCTCCCTGGTGCCACTTTCTCCTCAGTGTATTAACATGCTCAGGTTTCTCCCATCTCAAACAAAATAAAACAAAATTTCCTAGAATTCACCTATTCCTCAAGTCCCTACCTCACTGAACTTCTTTAAAAAATAATTTATACAAATTGTGTCCATTATTTCCTCATTAAGCTACTGTAGTGTGGCCTCTCCTCACCCCACCCCCAAATCATCAGTGATGTTTTTTCAGTCCTTACCTTACCTGACTTCTCCTCAGCTTTGGATGATGTGTGACTATTTTCTATGTGGAAATTCTCTTCCTTTGCCCTCTACCGCCTCTCCTACTTTTCCTCCATTTCTGTCCCTGTTCTTTCTGAGTTCTTCCTTAGCCAACAAACTTTGTCACTTGTGTCTTCTACAAATTGTACTTTCTGCTATATTTTCAGTTCATCTAGACCATCACCTGGTAGGTAGCTGTTCATACACAAATAATTCTTCAACTAAGTAGTCTATGTCTTAAGGTTAGTTATCCTCAATGTTCCATTCCTGGTCCTCTTCTTTACTAATTTTATTTATTTTCCTTGATTGATTTTTATCTGTTTCAATGGCTTTAGTTATCTTGCGGACTGAGTTCCCCTATCCCCTTCATAAACCTTCCCATACCCTTTCTCTTTGATTGCACTTAACTTTATCATGATTAAATAAAGTCTACAAATACAAAAGTACTCACACCAAGTTAAGAAAGTAGAAAATTTCAGCTTCTCTGCTGGAATCAAGCTTCTCTGCTTGGCCATTCTATATGGAGTAAACATGGCAGGCTTGAACTTATAACAACTTCATCAAAATAAATATATATATAATGCAAAATAAATAAATATATTTATTATATATTTATATATTTATTATATATAAATAAATATATAATGCAAATATATAAATTTGATACTTGAAAGTTTCTACTAAGTTGTTTTACTTGTATTACTAGTCTCAGAAAAAATTACTGTATATATATATCATTGGGTTCACCTTTGACCTGTGAACTATAAACCTCAATAATTGATTTACTCCAATAAGTCACTTATATGTACTGATATTAAAAAGTATTGCAAACCATTATTGCCTTTATTAAAAATCGTACAGGAAGTCTTAGCTACTTCTGTAGTAAAAGAAAAAAACAGTATCTGTAAAAAATAGAAAAAAACCAAGCCCCATTTGTTACAAATGATGTAATTTTTATACAGAAAACACTAAAGAATCAATAGATAAATATTTCGATTAAGAAATGTGCTTAAGGAAAAAAATGTGCTTGAGTTACTGGGATTAAAATTCATAGGCATTAATTAAAATAATCCTATTTGTTGTAATAGATACATCTCAGTGACTTAATAATTTTTTATCCCCCCCCAAAAAATCCCAAAATCAAAAACCAGTGTTTTCATCTTTTTAAATAGACATTCCTCATGCCAGTGAACCTTAGATAGTAAGCTCCATGAGAATAAGAGCCACATCTTAGTCATTTATTGCTGGTATTCTGAGCAGAACGATCTTTCTAAAATGTAAAGCCATGGTGCAGTGCCTCTCCAACTTCAAGTCCTTCTAAATATTCCTCATTACTTCTAGAATGAAAGCCATGCAACTGCGAAAGCCATGCGAATGGTATGCAACTTTGCATGAGCTAGTCCACTTCAGCTTTATCTGCCCAATATCTGCTCCTCAACACTGTTTCTCCCAAGGGGCTGTGGTAACTCTTTCATCCATGTTTCTCCACTTACACTTTTTTCTCTTGGAAATGTCTTTCTCATCTTCTTTGGTAATCAGTCATCTTTGAATTTTTCTTTAAGAGCTCAAATACTATCAGAATGTCTTCCTCCATCCTCCCCCCCTCTCTGCTCTTTCTGCTCTGTCCTTCTCACCACTGGAATCAAGTCTGAGCTTTGTCCTTTCTGCCTGCCTCCATAACACTCTTCGTATCTCTACTAGGATGCTCACTTGTTACTTCTTTCTCTCCACACCAGTCTGTGAGCCAGCAAGAGCAGGGACCCTGTGACTCCTCTGTCTTTAGATTCCCAATGCCTGCACAGGTTTGAAGTCCAGGAGATATTCAATAAAAGTTTACAGAAGAGGGTAGATCAGAATGGAGGCAATTCAAATGAGAACAATGACACATTTATCTCAAAGAGTGGCTGTAGGGATGAAGAAAAGGTTGTGGTTTTAAAATAGATATGGCTGGTACAGGAGGACTTCTGAGAGCCTGGCTTGGGAAATACGAGCATCTCAATGGGAAATCCAAAAAGAATAGCATGATGGTGGGGGTTGGTGCAGGGAATCAGAATGCAATTACTTAAACTTCGGTAGTTTTCATTGGTAATTATGGCCACATTAAAGAATTGAAAAATAGAGATTTTTTTAATGCCCAATAAAAGATATGTTTTAAAATTAAAATTAAATTATATGTGCAGACACACACACATACATAATCATATACAGAACAAAAGTGCTGTGGAATGAGTTTTCAGCATCTAGCCACGTCCTTTCCTCTCTCTCTCCATTAAATGGCTTGGAGACCAAGGTAGTAATTTCTGCTTATATTGTCCCATGGGGATCACAGAGCCTTGTCAGCACCAATAATCCAAACTTTAAACTTTCAGAAACCAAGAAGAGTCTACAATTATAGGAGAGAAATGTATCTTTTCATCTACATCTAAGTTCCTCTGCCAGAGGCATTTAATATGTTTCTAAATGGAGGATTTAGAGCAGTTCCAAAAGGTGTGCAGGCTGTGTGTGCTGAGGGTCCCCACCACTCCTGTGGTTCTCTGAGGCAGCCATGGGGAGACCCTATGTTGCTGCTACAGATAACCAGTGCTCCAGTCCACTGCTAGACTTGAGAAACAGCCCAGGAGATACGCCTTGTGTGCTTGAGAAAATGCTGTGACCCTCCGTACAGCATTACATCCTGTCTGTCTGTCTAGTACAGATGAAACTGCTTATCTGCTCTGTGTACCGTTTTGTGTACTGTACATGCTCCCTGGTCTTTCCCCTTAAATATTCCTTTCCAGCATTCTGGAGTCAGTACAAGAGGCTGGCTCAGATCTCAACCAGTGTGTCTTTCTCTCCCCTGACCCCCCTGGTCCTGGCACTGCAGATGAACTATGTCACAGTGACAGCTCTTGTGCTCAACTTTTCTCTTATGCCTTAGGAGCTCTTAGAGTCTGCATCTTCCCCCACCAGCTTATTAGGCACATAATTATGTCAATTAAAGGGTTTCCTAGGCTTTTATGTTAAATTGTTAGCAGAAAATAAGTACTAAATCCCACTTATTTAGCATATACTTAATGATGAGGTATGTATTGTTTTTACCCTTCTCAACAACACAACTATAGATGGGTACAGTTTATCCCTATTTTATAGAAGGAAAAAAATGGGAATCAAAGACCAGAAGCTCCTTGCCTCACCTATATCCCAAGTAAAGTGCTAGAGCAGCACTGGAGCTGTGTGTCCGATTCCAAAGCCCTGCTCACCCTGCTCCCTCACATGACGTCATTCCCATGGGAAGGTGGATGATTTGTAGTTACTAGAAAAGGAGGGGAAAACATCCATAATTTTAAAAACAGAGTTTTTACAAGTGACTTAAGAGGCATGCCTTGTGAGGTGAGGAATGACTCTTGGGATGGCAGCCATATGTAATTATCTGTGTACCCCACTCTAACTTGGGGTTAGATATTCTTTTCTACCTTAGGTCACACATTAACAACATTCTCAAGTAAAGATTTATTGTGTTGTGGTGATTAATGTATTATATCAACTGAACTGGGTCACAGGGTTCCCAGACATTTGGTCAGACATCATTCGGGGTGTTTCTATGAGGGTGTTTCTAGATGAGATTAACACTTGGATAGATGGACTGAGTGAAGCAGGTTGTCTTCCCTAATGAAGGTGGGCCTCACCCAATCAGTTGAAGACCTGGATAGGACAAAACCCCTGAGTAAGAGGAAACTTATCTGAGTGCTGAGTTGAGAAAATCATTTCCTGCCTTTGGACTCAAACTAAAAAATCATCTGTTTCCAGGTTTTCAGGCTGTCAGCTTTCAGACTTGAACTTACACCCTCAGCTATCCTGAGTCTCCCGCTTGCTAACCACAAATCTTGGGACATCCATAATTTTGTGAACCAATTCCTTATTTTTTATAGACACACACACACGCACACACACAAATACTACATGTACCAGTATATATGTGTGTGTACCTGTGTACACAAAAACAATAGGCTTGTAGCCTATTGGCTCACTGGTTCTGTTTCTCCAGAGAACTCTGACTAGCGCAACTGTTTTCTGCCTTCCTTTTCTTCAGAACTGCCCCCAAGCCTCTCATTATCTCTCTCCCTTCATGACACCCACTCTCATTATGTCTCCCTCCTTACAGCTGCTTTAGAACGCTGCTCACAGAATCACTGCAGGGAACTTATTTTTCCAGTAACACTGCCAGTCACATCCTATTATTACCCTCCCCCACTTGTACATGCTCGCTCTCCCTCCCATGCACGTGTGTACACAGTGGCCTTCACACAGTACGTCAGCCATCCAGTGGAACTTCCTGTGATGATGAAAATATTTCAGATTTCTGCTGAACAGTGTAATAGTTGCTGCCGTATATGATAGTGCAGTTCTCCAGAGAAACAGAACCAAGTGGAGAGATGGACAGACAGATTTACACTAGGAAGCTCACTTCTGTGATCATGGAGTCTGAGGAACCCTGAGATCTGCAGCCAGCATGCTGCCAGGAGAGCCAGCAAGAGAGCCAGTGGGACAGGGATTGTCCTAAGTCTCAGTCCAAAGGCAGGAGAAGCCCAATGCCCCAACTCCAACGCAGTGCAGCAGATAGAAAGAATTCTTTCTTACTTGGCCTTGTGTTCTGTCTGGTTTTCAAAGGAATGGATGAATCCCATTCATATGAGGGAGGGCACTCTGCTTTACTAAGTCTCCCACTTCAAATGTTAATCTCATCCACAAATGCCCTCACAGACACCCCCAAAAATAATGCCTAGCTACGTATCTGGGCGCTCCCTGGCCCAGTCATGCTGACACATAAAAGTAACCATCACACTACATATGGCTACTGATTACTTAAAATATGGTTAGAGCAACCAAAGAACCAAATTTTTAATTTAATTTAACAAGATAATTTAAATTTAAATAGCGACACATGGCTCATGATTACTGATTGGACAACATAGCAGTAGATGGTCTCAGTCCTAGACTAGAGCTTTAACTGATGCTCTAGGACCATTCAGACTACTTCTCTGTGTATAGCTTCCACCTGGGCTTGAAATATTCCCTCTGGGAGAACCAAGCCACTGTGTAAGAAGTCCAACTACCCTGAGACTGCCATGTTGTGAGGAAGTGTAAGCTAGCCCACATGGAGAGAGTGCATTGAGAGAGACACACACAAAGACAGACAGAGACCTTTCTGTTCTAGGCATCCCATTTGAAGCATCAGAAATGTGAGAAAAGGAACCAAATTGGACCGAGAGCCCAGTCAGGCCTTCACATGACTTCAGCCAGAGCTGCCATCTGATTCTAAGCATGTGAAAGCCTCAGGCAGGAAGCTCTAGCTAAACCCACAGAACCATAAGAGAGAGTAAATTGTTCTCATGAGCTACTAAGTTTTCTGGTGATTTACAAAGCAATAAGATAACCAGAATAAAAACATACTAAGAGAATCAAGGTTCCCTATTTCTCTGGATTCCTTAGTTCCCAATCTTCTTTTCCTTTCTGTTTCCCACCTCCTTGCTTTTTGGTGGGGTAAAGTTCTGTGCATAGAACTGAACCTGGGAAAGTCACAATGATCTGGCCTTCGACTATCTTGGATTTCTGATCTAATGTTTAAAAGGCCTTTTTAAATAAAGTTATACTGTTCTCTGTCATGCTTTCAAATAGGACAACTTGACTTAAGAGAGAGAGAGAGAGAAAGGACTCAAACAAAATCACAAATGAGAGGGGATAAATAACAACCAACACCACAGAAATACAGACAATCGTAAGAGAATTTTAATGATAAACTATGCCAACAAACTGGACAACCTGGAAGAAATGGATAAATTCCTAGAAACATATAAATTACCAAAACTGATATGGGAAGAAATAGGAAACTTGAACAGACCAAAGCAAAGAAACTGAATCAGTAATCAAAAAACTCCCAGTGAACAGAAGTACAGGACCAGATGGCTTCACAGAGGATTTATACCAAACATTTAAAGAAGAGTGAATGCCTGTCTTATCAAACTATTCCAAAAGAAATAGAAAAGGAAGGAAAACTTCTAAATTCACTCTATGAGGCCAGAATTACCCTCATTCCAAAACAGGATAAAGAGTCCACTAAAAAAAGAGAACTATAGGTCAATATCCCTGATGAAAATAGAAGCAAAAATCTCGAAAAAAAAAAAAAAGTAACAAGCCAAATTCAACAATACATTAGGAAAATCATTCACCAAGATCAAGAGGGATTTATCCCTGAGTTGCCAGGATGGTTCAATATTCACAAACCAGTCAACGTGATACGTCACATCAATAAGAGAAGATAAGAACCATATGATCACCTTAATAGATGCAGAAAAAAGCATTTGACAAAGTTCAACATCTAGTCATGATAAAAACTCTCAACCAAATAGATTAAGAGGGAACATACCTCCATATAACAAAGGCCATATATGAAAAACCCACAGCTAGTATCATCCTAAATGGGGAAAGATGGAGAACTTTCTAAGGTCAGGAACAAAATAAGGAGGTCCAGTCTTACCACTCTGATTCATCGTAGTACTAGAAGTCCCAGCCACAGCAATCAGACAAGGAAAGGAAATAAAAGGCAACCATAGGGCCAACTTGGACCAATGTTTCCTTTCTTTCCTTACTAAAGGCCATAACTAGTTAATACAGTCTAACACTCTGGTCCTTTTGGTGTTCATCTCTGAAAAGCTGAACCCCAGAAGGCATATATCTGTGCTTCAAGATCAATATTTTAACATCTTCTTTGCTGCTATAAGAAAATGGATGGGAGGGGACAGGGATATGTTCAGTATACAGCCATGTGATAACTACTAGGTAAATAATACCTCTTACATATAACAAGACTAGTCATGTAGTGAGAGCCTATGTATGCTACACATACAATTTAAAATTGTACTATTTGACACAATTATATAGCCTTGAACTGTATCCTTCCATCTGATAATACTTTTTATTCCAGGAAGCTCAATATTTATAAAAATTCAAAAGAAATGTATTATTAAATGTCCTGAAAACAAATGTTTGGAACAAGGTTTACTATGTTACAGTTGTTCTCAGTATAAATGACACTAAACAGACTTTGGATCTGAAATGTCATCCGGATTCCCACAACAGTGATTTTTCTTTTCCATTCCAGTTCTACGAACAAAAGGAATTGGCTATGGATAATTCATATCATTTCAATCAACGAAATTCATGTAACGGACTTGCACCTGAGAAGAAAAACAACTTCCTTGTATCTGAAGATCATGGACAGAAAATCTTAAGCGTACTGCAGAATTTTAGAGAACAAAATGTCTTTTATGATTTCGAAATAATCATGAAAGATGAAATAATCCCATGTCATCGCTGTGTCTTAGCAGCGTGCAGTGACTTTTTCAGGTACTTCACCTTGTCTGTGTGTGCCTCAGATTTTGTGTTATTAAGTTATGTTTCATAACTACTGAATTTCTCCCCTACGGGAGCATGCAATGGTAATTTTTAATTAAAATAAAAACTAATTAGAACCTAGATTAACTAGTGATTTTTAATATGAAAATTTAAGACTACCTTTTTTTAAAGATTATTATTTATTTGACAGAGAGAGAGAAAGAAGGAGGGAGCACAAGCAGGGGGAGTAGGAGAGGGAGAAGCAGGCCTCCCACTGAGCAGGGAGTCCACCTTGGGCCTCGATCCCAGGACCCCAGGACCAAGACCTGAGCCGAAGGCAGATGCCCAATGACTGAGCCACCCAGGTGCCCTAAGACTACTTTTTTTAATGGTTCAGGTCTTCCCAGGTTAGCATTTCCTAAGGTTGTTTGGACCACTGGTCCCTTGGAAAAAAAACTGTTTTGATCCAGAGCCCGTTTTGTTTGCGGGCGTTCTTGCCTGTGTTGTTCAGAAAAAAAGGAGAGGACAAACGGATTAAAAATGGAAATATAATTCAAAGGAAATGAATTTGAGAGGAAAACCGAGTTCAGTCATGTATCCGTGCGCTAAACAAGGGAAGGACTCACACAGAGGATTTCAAGATTTCTTCTCTCTTTAACAAAGAGGGTCCTATAGGGGGAAAGTACCTCCAGAAGCATTTCTGGAGAACTCCCAACATGTCCTGATTCCAGGCAAACTTCTGAATATAACTTGGTTCCCCGGTAGATCATCCTACAGGGAATGTCCTAGTAGTAACACTGTTCTAACCCCTTGTGGTGACAGTGGGTTTCTGATTCTGCAAGGGTAAGCACCGGACACAGGACCTCAGTACCATGGTAACCATAGCAAGGTCATACCGGCCTGTGAGTCCTCTTGGTCAGACACATGAACCTCTCTTGGTGACATCCTGGCCTTAGCCCTCCCAGTCTCACTGCAATAAATTTAATCCTAATTGCAGTATTTGCATTATGTTCAGTTGTAAAAACAATTTTTATTCAAAATAAGCAGGACTTAAATCTCTAGTAAATAAAATTTATAAAAACAGAGTAAGATTTAAAATACAAATACACTAGATGCAAGGTAATTTATACTGATTTTAATCCTTAATTAAAAGTCCTACTTTGCCACCGGCATCTGATTAGACCTCACCCCTGTTGCTCTGGAGTGAATCAACAAAAGTATATTGATAGTCACTACTCGTTGAACTCCCGTGCCTGGGGGTTTTCCTGCTTGAGTGGGGAGCAGTGGCTCGGTGCTGCGTCCCATATCACCGGGGACATGGAGGATACACCTTCTCCCACCCAGACACTAGTTCTTTCTCTGTTCCTTTCATGTCTTCTCTCTGGTAACCTAAGCTGTTCTTTGAACTCCACTGGGGCCCTCATTGTCCCTGTGCTCTGCCTCTCGGTGGTTCCACCAGTTTCTCCCAGCTCTGTTCTGTTCCAGGTTTTCTTCCTAGTAGCTCCATTCTGCTCCCTCACTGTCTGCCACCTCCTCCTGACAGGAAGCTGGATGCTCTAACGGTTAAGTACCTGGCCTCTTAATACACAGGCCTTAAATCTAAATCCTGGTTCTGCCACTTATCAGGCAAGACCTTAAACAAGTGACTTAATTTCTTCAGGTCTCAGGTTCCTTATCTGTAAAAATTAAGATAATAAATAAGAACCTAACTTACCGAGTCATTGTTAAATGAAATAATGTATATGTACTGTTTAGGACCCTGTCCACTACATTCAACTAACGCTAGATGCTATGATTACTGTTATTTTCAAACCTAGCAAAAAATGGACGTAATCTGGTGCAAACACCCAGGTTGATTTCCCTATCATGTTAACAAAATAAGAAGTTCCTGTGAGCATTTGGATTGTAGGCTTCTAGTCTTCATGTAGAGCTTATTTATTAAATGTATCTGCACGTAATTTCTGCACCATATTTTGTTCAGCCTACTGCTAGCTTTTATGAATCTGCTTAAAATTTTTTAAAAACCCTGTTAAAACAGAACAATTAAAGGGAGTAAAGTCTTCTCCCTGCTTTGACATAACACAAATGTCCATGTTATAACATCCTAGAACCTTTATTATATATAGTATTTTACTAAAGGAATACCCAGTTCATATAAAAATGGAAACAAAGACTGAAATTCTATAATTTACACTCTTGAGTGATGAGGCCACTAATTCATAGTATTTGTGTTATCAAGTTCAATGAAGTACTGGGAGGAAAAACATAGAACAGCAGGAAAGTGTGCAATGCATGAGAAGTGCTCTTTATGATGATTTTGGAAAATGAAAGTTATAAATGAGATGTAAAGTCACAGAAGACTGAAGAGGAGTCACACATATTGTACTACCATTTTATGATAATATGGTAAATTTGAAATGGATGTTAACTGGATACTTTAAAGATGAACAGGAAGAAGTATAGAAATATGACCTTACTTATGTCTTCTCAAAGAAAAGTGGAAGATGGTGATAAACTAGAAATATATAGCATCTGACGGAAAACATTTTCCTAAAATGATAGTACCCAATACTTTGCATTGATTAACTCATTAATGCCTCTAAAAACTCAATGAAATAGATACTACAAGTATCCCCATTCTCAGATGAAGAACTGGAAGCACAATGAAGCCCTCCCCACCAAGGTCACACAGCTAATAAGTGACAATGGCCAGACACCCACCCAGGCAGCCAGATTCTAGAGGTCTGGCTCTTAATATTACCCTAAACTGATGATCCATGTCTTCATAATCCAATATAATTGTCATCACAGTTTCATATTGCTCAGATGATGTTACTGAGATACCGTACATGATGTAGAATGTGTATGTAATTTGTGTAACTATATCCATTTGTGGATTAAGAAGAACCCAGTAGCTTGGCGGGAAAGTGTTTGTCATCCTTCCTTGTCCTGAGGGGTGTGTATTTGGAGGGCTCCTCGTACTTCTCAGTCGGATACTAGTGCTTCCTGAATAGCTTTGCTTACTACCTAGAACAGTACTCCCCCCAGAGTACTTGAGCACCTCGGTTCACTGCTCACACAGGTATCCTGGACAATACTGGTACAGATGCAAACCAGTAATAAACCAGAACCCACACCAGTCGGTCCAGTCCTACCAAAGGTACAGCTACTGGTGGTCCTTAGTTCTTTTTTGTAGCGCTTTCTCTTTAATCTCAGCCTCCGCTCACTGTCCACTGAGAACCGCCATAGCAGGTCTGTGTAAAAATGAATCATGCGGGGTACGAAGTCAATAGAAGGATGGATGGCAAGACTGGTCTTCCAAAACCAAGAGTAAAATATGTCTTAGTTTCCTGCCCAAACACTTACAAATAATTTACATTTTCACTTAAATTGAGCCCCCAAAGTTCCTACTTCCTTAGACTCTATCCTCTTGGCCAGGAGGGGATGAATTACAGCTCAGAAGAACTCAGAAGAACTTAAATCTAGGGACCACCTCCATCTCTCAGTGGCTGTCTCTTTGAAGACTTACTTTTTAGCCTTTTGAGTTGGTGTTTAGCTCCATAAAATCACATTCCCTTTTTTTCCCTAAAGTGCTGCATGAAATGTGTATCTTTCGACATGTATTTAAATATATCTCGTGTGGTGGATTTCCCACATAGACAGACTCCTTGGAGACATCAGATACCTCACAGCATTCCACCTTCCCCATGTTTCACTGCTGCCAAGCTGAAAATTACTGTGCAAGATACTTTTAAATCCTCAACTCAGAAGCACTGCATATTTTAAGTACTTCTAGTTATCACCTGCAGAGTTGATACTAATTAACTCATAAAAAAAGGAAATTCAGCCATTAGAGAGATTTTACCCTAATTTTATGAATCATATTTAAGAGCATGAAATTAACTTACCAAATGTGACTCTTCTTATAGCCTTCTTTGGATGAGTTGCAATAGCTCGGCTATCATGTATGTATTTTGTAGTATGGAAGTTATGTTTGTGTCTTAAACAATGCAGTATACAGCTCTTCTAGGTAATTCATAAAGATAAACTTGACATGTGTGAAATATATTTTAAATCAACCTAAGGGTCAAGGAAGCGTCTGGAAGGTAATGTTGACAACTAGCACAGAATGACCTCTTCCCACTTGTTCTTCTCTGTTCTTCACTGTTGCAGGGCTATGTTTGAAGTAAACATGAGAGAGAGAGACGGTGGAAGTGTCACCATCACTAATCTGTCCTCCAAAGCTGTGAAGGCGTTCCTTGACTACGCCTATACTGGGAAAACACAGATAACGGATGAGAATGTGGAAATGTTCTTCCAGTTGTCCTCATTTCTTCAAGTCTCCTTCCTAGCCAAAGCTTGCAGTGACTTTTTAATAAAAAGCATTAACCTTGTCAACTGTCTACAGTTACTCTCTATATCAGACAGCTATGGCTCCCCTCGCTTGTTCAATCATGCCCTATACTTTGTACAGAACCACTTTTCCTTGCTATTTAAATCCAGTGATTTCTTAGAGATGAATTTTGGAGTCCTGCAAAAATGTCTGGAATCAGATGAGTTAAATGTCCCCGAGGAAGAAACCGTCCTGAAAGTTGTCCTTAGTTGGACCAAACATAACCTAGAATCAAGGCAAAAGCATCTGCCTTATTTGATTAAAAAAGTCCGATTACATCAGTTATCTGAGGAGACGCTTCAAGACTGTCTGCTCAACGAAGAGTATTTACTTAAAAGCACGAACTGTTTTGACGTAGTCATGGATGCTGTGAAGTGCGTGCAAGGTTCTGGCGGACTCTTCCCTGATGCTCGGCCATCCACCACCGAGAAATACATCTTTGTCCACAAAACTGAGGAAAATGGGGGCAACCAATACACATTTTGCTACAACATCAACAGTGACTCGTGGAAAGTACTGCCACAGTCGCACCTGATCGATCTGCCGGGGTCTAGTCTGTCTAGTTACGGAGAGAAAATATTCCTGACTGGGGGCTGCAAGGGGCCGTGCTGCAGAACTGTGCGGCTTCACATCGCAGAGTCCTATCACGACGCGACCGACCAAACCTGGTGCTACTGTCCAGTTAAAAACGATTTCTTCCTGGTATCAACTATGAAGACCCCAAGAACCATGCATACGTCAGTTCTGGCTCTCAACAGGTTATTTGTCATAGGTGGAAAGACCAGAGGGTCTCAGGACATTAAAAGTCTCTTGGACGTTGAGTCTTACAACCCTCTTTCCAAAGAATGGATGTCTGTTAGCCCCTTGCCCAGGGGCATATACTACCCCGAAGCAAGTGCATGCCAGAACATCATCTATGTCCTTGGGTCGGAGGTAGAGATTACAGATGCCTTTAACCCATCGCTCGACTGCTTTTTTAAATACAACGTGACCACTGACCAGTGGTCTGAACTTGTAGCAGAGTTTGGGCAGTTTTTTCATGCAACGCTGATCAAAGCTGTCCCAGTAAACTGCACACTGTACATATGTGACCTTTCCACCTACAAGGTGTATAGTTTTTGTCCAGATACTTGCGTCTGGAAGGGGGAAGGCTCTTTTGAATGTGCAGGCTTCAACGCAGGCGCGGTTGGGATTGAAGATAAAATTTACATCTTGGGTGGCGATTATGCCCCGGATGAAATCACAGATGAAGTCCAAGTCTACCACAGCAGCAGGTCGGAGTGGGAGGAAGTCGCTCCAATGCCAAGGGCCTTAACGGAATTCTACTGTCAGGTGATTCAGTTCAATAAATACAGAGACCCGTGGTTTTCTAACCATTTCTGAAAGGAGCATGTGCTTAGACATTCTAAAACTATTCCAGTTCTAGAAACCTACCATAAATCTGCTAACCGTAATAGTTGGTAACAAGGCCTTTACCTCTTAGTAAAATAAAATGTATCATCTGTTAGAGAATCACTATGAATGTAAGCATATATGACTTAGCAGTTGCCAGAAACTTCAAAGACAAAATACATTTGCCAGACATTATACTGAATATAACTGAATCTTGGAGAATCCAGAACACTTAGTATTCTTATCTGTAAATAAAACTCGTAGGCGTTGCTGTATTGATTTTTAGAGTACTTTATCCATAAAGACTAGTAAGAACAAATCAGTGTTCACAGATTTGTACTATCTAGGTGGGGAAAATATCTTAAGGTAGTGAAAATGGATTATTTGCACACTCTATTAGATGAAGTGAAAATTTAATTAGAAAGAGATATGAAGCCTGCCCCGTTACTACAGGAGTAAGAGTTGCTGAATTCCTATCCTTTCTGACCCTGGCTTAGCTTCTTTTAAGCCCTTCCTTTTTTCTTTTTTTTGGGGGTCAGGTAAACTTTTCTAAATGCTGTGTATTTCCCCAGGCTTCTAAGCTGTACACTCAACATGGCTTGACTTTTTTTTTTTATGATTCAACTCTTCATTAAAAGCATAATGTACCATGCTATAATGCCATAATGCCAATGGCAGTTACTGAAAAGCTTTCAAAATTGCTGATTCTATTAGTTCTCAATGTTCATTAGTTTCAGTTTCTAGCAGTATCATATCTTTCTCATTTCTGGCTCAGGCTCAGTAAATTAACATTCTTGATTTAATTATTAGTTCTAAGTTACAACCAATCTGAGTCTATCTTAACGCATAACCCACTGAGTGAAGTTCTTGGATTCCGAGATGGTGGTCCTCAAATACTTTTTCTGTATCTTGCCAGGTTCCAACATAATTGAGGATGGAGGAAATCGGACCTCTAGATCAGTGTGTCCTTATGTTGAATTTCTTAATTTTTTAAATGTTCAAATTTGAGTTGCAATAAGAAATTTCAACATTTAAATTAGTACCATATCAGTTTCCTTTGATGATATATATCAACTATAAAGCACCGTGTTGGTTTACAACTTACATAAATTAGTCACAGTGATTTATTTTCTAATTTTTTTAAATGACTAGGTTTTTGGTATTGCTCATATTCACAACCTGCTGTATCTGTGTAGATGCTTAATCATCTTTAACCCAAACAAAGAAAGAGTATCAATCATCCTTGTTCTCAGGTCGGATGATTCTGTGTTGCAAGAGAGTATGTTTCTTTCATTAGTTTAAAAGATATAACCATTTTAGGTTGTAAAAGTAGAAATAAACCTAACTAAAGGTCCTTTTACTATACCATATAAGTTTATGCAATCATAAGTTTCAAATATATATTTTTTTTCAAAATAGAACAGAATATTAGACTACATGATCATGTAATTCCAAAATTGGACTGTCCCTAATCAGATGGCTATTGGCTATTGCATAAAAAGTGTTCTGTAGAATTGTGGGCCATCCCTCCAAAGCTGGCTCTGCCCTTTCCCATGTGTGTGTGTGTGTATGTATACTTGTGGCTTTGGAAACAAATTATTTAAGAAAGACCATAACACAGTGGGTGACCTACCTGGATTTACTGAACTGTTAACTTAAACATATATAAATAATTAAAGTATGCTTAAAATAAATATTAATTACTGACTCTAGGAATTGTTCATCTCTTCCAGAAAGGAAAAACTAAGGCGAAACAATCCCTTCCTTATCTTGTTTCATTATTAGATCATCTTGATGTCTGCCAATCTTATCATTGGCTGTTGGTCCATGGTAACGTTTCTAGAAGCAAGGCCTAGGAAGCTCCCTCTGCATTTGATATAATACACTTTCTAACACACAAGGCTTTTTTCTACAGTTGCTGCACTTGTTAATCATTTTTTCTCATTGCCATCCCTTTACATCCACAACTGAGTGTTCTTTGTCAGTTATAACAGCAAGAAAAATATTCCATCTAGTCATCAACACCTGAATTCTTCCTTTATTTACTTTTTTTTAAACTTTGATCCTTGGCACCAGAGCACAGTCTGCTGGGTTGGGCTTGGCTCCATTAATGACTGATCTTGTTCTAATTTTACAACTTCTTGTAAAGGTGGCACTTTCATTATCTGTCTGCCATATTGACAAAATGGTTGTCTGTGTTCTGCACCCTCGAGGAAACCAGCCACATGCACACATGGTAAGTAACTGAATTGGTTATAGCTTTCTCATCTTGCCGATCCCTGGCTTTACCGTCTGAGAACCATGCCTGTCATTCTGGCCTGACTCTGTTCTGGATCTCTGACAGGCAAGTATCTGATCTTTCAAGGTTATTCTCAGAACCCCCAGAAAGAGCTGTATTCCTGTCTGTAAAGTTAGGTCAGAGGAAACAACACATCCCTTTATCTATGGCCTCTTCCCCAAGTCTTTTTTTTTTCTCTAAAGTCTGCTTTCCCTTCATGATCCTCGTTCAGCCAGTATTGCAATGTAAGAGACAAAATAACTGTGTTCATTACCTAGATTGCTTTCATTGTTGTGGAAAAATTCTGTTAAACATTTCCAAGTCCTTTATCATTTGGATTATGCAGGCAAAAAAAATATATAATACATCTTCTAAAATTGAAAGTAGGTCTATGGCATTATTATATATGAAGACGATTAAATTCAGCATTTATATGAGATCAGTTCAAAGTTAATGGACACTCCTGGAGTGTTCTACAAACGATTTCAAATGTGGAGCACCTTTTGTTCATTTATTGCTTGAAAAACTGAGCAGTAGAAAGAATATTTACATAATCAAAATTAACTACCTTCCCAGCACACTCAGCTCTGGTTCTGCATGGGAAGGAAGTCTTTATCATGGCAGTATTCGATCTGCTACTCTGGAAAGCGAATGTGCTTTGAGAGTGACCACATCTGGTATCGAGAGCAACTGGATAGGAGTACAGTGTACCTCGCTTAAGAGGCATCGTTCAGAAAATCAGACTCAAGTAGAGAGAAGCATGTATTAACATTGCGAGATAGGGAAGCAGTAAATACAACCTAATGATCAAGTATGGTGTGGACTATGTAGTGTTACTGTTAGGTGCTCATTCTCAGTTTAATTGGATCCTGTGTCTGGAAACTCTTTTATATTTAGAGTTGAAAATGGCTTCTATGGGCAGCCCTAGAGGGCAACCTAAAAAGAAAGGCTAGACTTCATTAGGGAAGCAGATTTCCATTCAGTGCAAGAAATCACTTGATTCCCCTTTGCAAAGCCATATTTAGAGTAAGACAAGTCCTCAGATGGGCCTTGTGGCCAATGGTCTGCCCCATAAGTCCTATACAGCAGTCAACAACCAAAGATTTCTACATGCTCTTTACACCTTCCCATCTTTCTAGTTTTGTGACATATGACTGATGACTGCCTCCTCTGATTTATTGAGCATTTTAGATTCTAAGGAACTTGATCTCAGTAGCTCTGCACACGCAAGGCTTCAGTAGGACCAGAGTCTTATAACTCCATAACTATGCCAGTTTAGGACCAGTCTTATTGGAGACAATCTGTTCTTCATTCTTTTTTTTTTAATCACTCAGGAAAAATCTATAAATGGTGCTGATGTTTTTAGTGCACTGCTAATAGGGCGTTTTCCTCCTTTCTCCTGTGGGTGCACATCTGTTTCACAGGAAAAGACACTGAAAGACCAGCACCTAAAATTTTCTCCTGAATTAGTTCCTATTTTGCTGCAAATGTTGCTGTCTGGTTAAATGCAGTGATTCTAGTTAAAGAGTATATGATTTAAAAGAATATCTTTATATCTTAAAAACCTAGATGTGTTTATAAATCAATTCTGTTGGATAGCACTAATAATGCTTAATTAAATTTAATATCTAGTTAGGGAATATAATCACAGGATGGTACTATTATGCATTGATCAAAAGATAAATTCTAAATCCTAGACTCCTATTCAAATTTGAAAATAGCCTTAGAATCTAACACAGCTTCTGACATGCTAGAGAGAAAGCCCCTCTAAATTCCAAAACACTCTGACAGGTGATTCACCCTGACAGATGATTATTTTTTTTCCAATTTCTAATTCAGTTCTTTCAGGAATAAAGAGCTCAATGCCTTCATTTTTGAAAAGTTCTATTACTGCTCACATGGAAAGCTCTGCTTCCTCCCAGCATAACTTCCTGCCCCTGTCTCCACAAGTATTTCAAACTGTAGCATGTCTCCCCTTCCTGTAAAATCCAGGTGTCATTTTTCTTCCTGTTGAAATGCTTAGCACTTTCAAACCTGCCACAATGGCTGGGGTTACATGCCTTTTCTTGTACAGGTGCCTCAGAAAATCTATCCTAATTCTCTCGCCTTTTCTGTGGGTTGAGCATGACCAGCATTGTGGAGTCTCTTGATAATTCGGGCATTTTTGTCCCCGAACCTGCCCTAGTTCTTACAAATCCATTCTGAACTAGAGCCCAGCTGGGTCTTTCTCCTTTTAACCTCCCTCCCTACCCCACCCCCAACATCAACATAACTACAAACACAATTTTTCTGGAAGAGGAATTCTAAAGCCAAATTTTAGTGTTTCAATCATTTGTCACTAGATAGGGTTTTCAGACTCTTAAAACCACTTCTAATAAAGACCTCAAAAAGTATACAGAAATAGAAACCAAAGCTGTCACATCCTTGGTGGGTAATGAGAGGACGATCTGCTTACAAATCAGTGAAGATGAGCCTTATGGTAATAGCGATCTAAGCATTAAGATTCACCTATGCTGTTAGTCTGATTGGCTAGAGCATGCCCTCTCCCCAAAACGCCACTGCTGAATAATGCTATAAGCCAGGTTGTTCTACCCATCCCATTGACTTGGACAACATTCCCCACCACAGCTGTCTAACTAGTTCACCAAATGATGCTGTTGGTTCCAAGGGAAATAAGGCGGCTGGCATAACAGAGTACAGTTTCCTGAGTATCATGTTGTGGTGTAAATATTTCTTTACGTGTCTGTCTTCCTCATTTAATTGGAAGCTCTTAGGAATAGGGACAATTCATCATTTCTGGGCCTAGCAATTAGCACAGTGCCTGCATAGAATAAGACATCCAGTAAACTGATATTCTGTTGACCCAATATGTGAAACAAATTTGTTACAACTATATTGTTACTGAGTAGGTCTATTATAGCTGTACATTTTGCAACTTATTTCCAGGGACAAAGGAAATCATTTTGATCTACTTCAGGATCTGACATCTTAGAAGGCTATCACATCAAACTTCCATTATGAATGTGTGTGTTCTTTTTGTAATATCTGAGACCTGTCTCATGGTCAAAGTCTGAGAAGGCTGTGTTAGGGGATTTACATGGCTGCAGTTTTTGTTAGTGTATGGAAGAGCTAACACTGAAGCATTTGTTGAAAGCAAGACGCAGAGCACTGTCGGAGAACATGGATGGTTGTGCCATATATGCACAGTTGGTTCCTGAAAGTAGAATTACAGGTCTGGTCATTTACCCACCTGCTTTTTTAGTGATTAGGTACTGTTTGTTCTCAGTGAATTTTATATCTAATTCTGTGCTTCCTTTCAAAGGTGATCATATATAAGACAATGACTGCAAAGTCCCTTAGCAGACGTGCAACCCACTTTCATCCCCCATTAGAGCCTAATAGTTTCAGCGACATCCTCGGCACGGGGGGAGCCAGTGCTCCGACTACAGAACCCTGCGTATGCAAACAAGTTTCTTCATTTCCCTATTAGTGGAATGTGGGCTTTTGCGATATGCTTCGAGAAACAAAATCGGAATCTCTGCAGGTCCATGTGAACCATATTACCATGTAGTGAACATTTCAATTCTGTAAAATAATAATTTATTAAAATGTATCTCAGAAAAGAACACATTCTGCGTGTATCTGTTGTTACTGGAAAGGAAAGCAGTGGGCGCAGGTGGGTGCTGAGCTGCTCATTTTCTCGCCACCCAGATGCCCTGAATGCTCTGATCAGACTCAGGGTTCCAGGGTGTGGTGGTGGGAGTTTGGGGGGACGGTGTCCAAAGGGACCTCTAGCTCTGAGAATGGGCCCTGCATGCGCTTCAAGGCAGACACCCCTATCCGAGAGAGCGCAATACCCCTCAGACTTCAGAGGAGTCACAGGTGTGTGAGACCCACCCCCCCAGGCCCTGAGAGCTAAGAAAGAGGAGACCAAAGGTCCCTGAGCCACAAATGACAGCAGCAGACGCCAGCCGGCTATGCACAGCCCCACTCCCTGGATACAAGGCACACAGGCAACAGCCAGCTTCTGGGCAATACACCTCCTCCCTAAGCTCATACACCCAGATGCCTGGGGGAAGCTAGGGAAGGGGCCCCAAGCCGGACTCGGACTATGGAAAGATTGTTCACGTGTTTACACTGGACAGATCTCTCAATTCCAATTCCTGTCATGTTTCCTCTTTCTGCATAGGCCCATTTTCCATCATGTCTCTGGCTTTCCTGTGTGGTGAGCTGTGGTTTACTAATGAGATTGACCTTGCCGCCCAGGTCCCTCTCTGCACTACTGTCCAGGTGGAAACAGAGTTCCTCCTCAGAAACCCAACCATTGAAAAACCAAGTCCATCCCTCTCCCACAGGACTGCATGAGGCCAGCTGCCTTCTCCAAATTTCTAAGGCTCTCTGGCACTCTTGTTACCCACTGGTCCAGACTAACTGCTCCAAACAGTGTCTTCTTGCCTCCAATTCCCCATCTGCCTCCAGCTTCTGCTGTTCACTTTGTCTCTCAAACCTGGAATCATTCCTTCTCTTTAATCCCCTACACAGAAGACTCTAATAATAGAGCTTATTAGAAAGCTTATTAGAAACATAAAGGTAGGAGCGCCTAGGTGGCTCAGTTGGTTAAGCATCTGACTCCTGGTCTCAGCTCAGGTGACGACCTTGGAGTTCCGAGATCAAGCCCCACGTCAGGCTCTGCGCTCAGTGTGGAGTCTGCTTAAGATTCTCTCTCCCCCTCTCCCTCTGCCCCCTGCTTGCTTGTTCTCATGCTCTCACATACACACGAAAGAAAGAAGAAAGAAGGAAGGAAGGAAGGAAGGGAGGGAGGGAGGGAGGGGAAGAGAAGGGAAGGAAAGGAAAGAAAGGAATAAAGAAAGAGAAAGAAAGGAAGGGAAGCTTTGTTCTTAGGTCATGAAACAAAATGGCTAACAATCTGTCTGACGTACTGCCATTTGAAGTTCTTTCCCCAATTCTAAATCCACCTGAATTTGTCCTCCCCACCCCTCCCATAATAAAAAAAAAAGAGAGAGAGAGAGAGAAAAGCCCCTCAGGGACAAAATGTAATCTCCAAACTTACAGAAAATAAATTGCAAAGGACACTTAAACTAGCAGTTTATCCCCTTTCCCGTCACTCAGCGTCAGTCACTACTCTGCTATGGGGCCTCACGCATTTACAAAATGAAGTACCCAGTATGTTCTAGCAAAAACTACTTGGAGCAATTTAGCCAATAAACAGATTTTCATTGACTTATATGTATATTTTACAGAGAAAAATAATAATCCTAAAAATTAATACTACTTTCACGATGACTATAGAGTCAAAATAATGTTTATAAAGTGTTTTGAAGTTTTTGAAACTACAAAATGCTATTTTTTTTAGGCAATGTGGCACTAAACCAATCTGCTTAATGAGGCTTAATTAATTAAAACTGCAGGCTGTATTTTTAAATACTTGTATAAAACCCATGTTTCCAGGATAAAATTTGTTTGTACTTTTTAAATTTTGCAATCTTAAAGACTTCCACAAAGCTTGATGAAACTAGACCCAAGATAGCGAACTTAATAATATTCAGGAAAAAACTTAAGAAATCTGTGGGACTTAAAATAGAATGTAGGCATTAATATTAAACAGACCATCCTAGTATTTATAGTGTTAGATTCCACTGCACTGCACCTGATAAATATTTTTGCATTTCTTCCAAGTTCAAGGCTTGTGTAGCCTGATTTGGCTCTGGTGTTAATTAGTGAATCTTCCATGGGAAGTTAATTACCCTTCCCTAACCCTGACCAAAATGTATGCTGTAAAATGAGCTAAATTTTTTAATCAAGAAAAGGCTTTCCCTGTGGGCTTTTCGGATTTAAAAATCCAATTAGCCTTAATGTTTTCCTTTTAGAGATTAACCACCCTTTTATGTTATGAAACATTAATTGGAATTCAAACTATTTATAGATCTTTTTTAAACAACCTTAAAACAAATGAGTAATTTTTTTTCTTTTACAAATAGTATTCACCTTGTATCTATTCCTAAAGAAATAAAATGTAACCATAGTATTCTTCCATTAATATAGAGTTCATGTTCTTCTTAATGATCACAAGCTATACTCATGTTTCTAGGAATTTTTATGCAGAAAGTTATTCAACAGGTCAAAGCATCAAAAGTCCTTCCATGGATAAGTGACATATTGAAGCTCTAACCAGTAATTTTAGTAATGGGATATCCACCAGGAGCATATAGTGTCCATAGTGTACCTCAAACTTGCTTCAAAAAAAACAATATCAAGGGTGCCAGTTAAAGACACAGAATCCAGGACCTCCCTGTTGGTTATTTTTATTCAATAAGCCTAGATTCGGGTCCTGGGAACTCATATTTTCCATAAGCACTGCAAATACTTCCTACTTCTTAATAGTAAGCCAGTCGGGAAACCTAACTGTGGCTCAGGTGGACAGACCGGCTCTCAGTCGACCACTGACAGTGGCTTAAAAGCTGCGTTAACCTGACAAAGTTACTTCAAAGTCTGTGCCCCAGCTTCTTCATCAGTAAAACCGGGCTACTGGTTGTAGCTCCCACAAAATGTTGTCAGAATCAAGACAGTGGGTGTGACATGCTTGACACAGTGCCTACCGACGGGAAGTGTTCAGTAAATGCCCGTGTTTCCTCCGCTCTTTTCTCTTGCTTTGTTTAAGCAGGACCATCTTCCCCTAACCCTTCACGTGCTACCAGTCTTAAATCCTACAATTAGAGATAAAACTTAAAGTCTAAGAAGTACCACTTCTACCTCAGCAGAGGAAATGGAGGGACAAAGTAAAACACGGTTAATGCCCAGCAGAGCTTGGACTTGGCCCTAACTATTCCTTCCTAGGTTCAACCACAAGATTCTCATTTAGTCATCTATTCATTCAACGGCCACTTCCTGTCCTGCCAACATGTGTCATGACCGTACAAGGCATGGAGGTATAATAGCAAGAAAATCAGAAGTGTTTTTCCAGATGGGGTTTTTGGCCCCATTTTTGGTTTTCTCTCTCCTCTTCTTCCTCCCCCACTCTGCCTGACTTCCACATCTGCCCTGCACAGATGAGAATCCCCTTATTCTCCCTGACCCACAGCTCTCAAGGTCAAGCTCAGCTCCTGTGGCTGATGCCAGATGGAGAATGAAGCCCACTCTCCTGCACACACATGAACAGAGGGTTAGACAAGCCAAGATCCCAGAACCCTAGAAGAGCCCCAAAATGGGTAAGGGCTCTTAGGAGTCTACAAGGAATCTCAGATCTAGTGAATATTTTATTTGCACAAAATGCAATGCAGAAAAATGTGTAAATTTTGGAACGAACAAAGTCTTCTCAATAATCCCCTCCCCTGGGGTCCACATCCAGCCCTACACAGTGTGTCACAGAGTGTGCAGAGGACAGCTTTAATATTTTTCCCCCTGGCCAGTTGAAGGAGAGTGCCATATCTCATCTGTTCCCCAAGTACACATACTCACCAAAATAGCACAGACTTGAGAAAGGGTGTAGAGGTCAGCTGATGGACATTTGGAAAGGAAGCACGAGGATGGTCAGGAGGGGAAAATTCCACTCAGGTATATTGATCCCTTTCATTAATAATTCACGGGCCCGCCTTGACCCTGCAGATGTCATTTCTGTAGCATTGGGGCAGTAAAGGAGAGCAGAGACAAGGAGCATCAATTCCCTGTGACCAAGGACACCGGGGAACCCATAGGATGCGCAGTCAGTACCTCAGCAAAAGGGAGTTGGTGCTGGGAGTAGAAACTGGTGCTTCTCAGAGGAGTCAGGCCAGAGAAGTCAGGCCAACAGCTGTAAACGATCCTCACTCTGTCCTGCTCTCCAGCCAGCCCCTCTGGCCTTAAGTGGGCGACACTGAAAACCAAGGCCAGGACTTTGAGGAAAAACAAAACAAAACAGAAAAAGAAGGTATCCTGTAGGGAGGAGGGGGCCCTCAAATGCAGCAGCAGGGCCCAGACATCCTGGTTCTGCCTTGTTCCTCCATGGACCACTGGGGTTTTTCTGAGCAGGAAACTCTAGTCCATAGTAAATGAGAAGGTTTCTCCTCACCTGTTCTACTTCCAGCACCTTCATTTCTTCCACTGGGCCTAGTGCAGTCAACACTTCCGTGGAGTAACAGTTACCATCATTTGAGTGGGAAGGCACAAGGCAGGAAGGTGTGGCAGGCCTTGCAGGATGGCAGGCCCTTCTCGTCACCGTGTCTTCACCAGTCACCTACTGGTCAGCTCCCCGTGACAAGCTACCTCAAATTTAGTGGCTGAAGACAGCCTTTTTGCTCCTGCTGCTGCAGGGTTAGCAGGGACAGCTTGTTTCGGCTCCACACACTGGTGGCTAGAGGGGTTCACCCAGGGCTGGGGGCCTCCCGCATGGCACCGGGGTGCTGGCTGTCAGTGGGATGCCTCCATTCCCGTTCATGTGGCCACTGTGTCCCTGTGGTCTGTTTCCGCTAGGACTACCCAGTCCACCCCAGGAAGCGCCAGCCACACGTGGCTATTTACGCTGAAAATAATACTGATCAAAATGGCTGGAAGTGAAAGAGTCCGTTTCTCAGCTACCAGCCCCATGACAAGTACTGAGGAGTCACGCGTGGCTAGCGTCTACCGCACTGGCCAGTGCAGGGCTGTGATTAGGGCCTCTCCCCCAGCAGGTCAGGCCGGGCCCCTTCCCCGGGGGGGCTGACTCTCCCTGACACAGTAGAGCATCAAGGCCTCGAGACCTGGCCTTGGACGCCCCAGACACCACTTCTGCATTCTGCTGGCCGAAGCCCTTCACAAAATAACAGATTCAAGGATGGAAAATCGACTCTGAAGCAAGAAATACCATAGCAGCAGTGAGGGAGGATTGATCTGACGCCATTTTTAACACTCAACTTCCACAGCTGACTCAACTGTGTGTTCTCTCACAGCAGAACATGGCCCCCTCCTGGCCTCACCTCTCCTCCCCTGCTGCCTTGCATCTGTGTCGCTCTCTGCGTGGCAGCCACGTTCCCTCTAAGCTCTGCCTCTGTACCCCTTTCCATTGCAACTGTGAGGTGAAACTACATGGTGAAGTAAAGACTGCTTGTGTCCCACTGTCAGACTCTCGGACGGCTCCGAGGGTCACATGCTCCAATCCTTTGCCCCTGTCTTGCTCTGTCACACTTGGCAAAACCAAAACCCAGCAAAAGTGGTCTGATGAGAACATCTCTAAATTCCCACCACCAACCGCGTCTACACACTATGAGCATAGATCTCTATCCACCAGCGCTATACTCCCAGAGCCTCAGGGGAGGCCTGAAACCAAATCCTAGCATATTGTGTTTTTCTCTACATACAATTTCATTTATAAAGAAGGCACAGTAAGAGATTAACAAGAATAACTAGTGACAGAACAGAACTGTAACAATACACTGTAATGAAAATTATGGGAATATGGTGTCTCTCTCTCAATGTGGGAGTATGGTGTGTCTCTCTCTCAATCTGTCTCATCATACTGGACTCACCGTTCTTCCTGGGGTCTTGGGAGAGGGAGAACTCCTCCGTGGCGAGATGCACGAGGTGGGCACTGAGGTAGCGTCAGACAGTTTATCAGGAGGAAGGTCATTTGGCTCTGGCGTCGGGTGACCACAGCACCTGTGCAAAAGTGAACCACAGAGGAGGGGGGCTGTGGTAGATGCCGTGTTCTTGTGAGACTACACCCCCTTTCACCTCAGCAATCCTTCCTCCATCTATCTCCCCAGGTCCATGGATCACTCCTACCAGCACACAGACATGGGGACGCCATATGCCTTCCAGCAACTGCCCCACTTCTCTGTGTCCATTTCTTATCTTTTTTCTCTCGGGCTTCTGCCAGTGACTTCACCACAACTGCTTCTGTGAAAAGCACCAGTGGCCTCCAGATACTTCTGCCTGATCTGTCAGCCGCTTTTTACTTTCCTTTTGGGGCTTCCAGAACCTCACCCTCTTCTGGCTTTCCTGTGGTCTCACTCCAGCTCAGTCTACTATGCTTGCTCTCCCTTGTCTCTGATCTTCTGAAGTGAGTGCCCCAGGGACCAGCTCGAGACTATCTGCTCCCTCCACACCATCTCCCTGGGTGATCTCATCCAGTGTCAGTACCATCCATTTGCCAATTGGGCTTCCAAATGTATACTTCTAATCCATACCTCTTCTGAAGTTCCTACATCAAAATTCCTGCATATTATCTCCTGTCGTGTCTAATAGATGTCAAAAAACTTAAGGTTCCCTTAACTTTGCTCAACTCCTACTACACTTTCTTACAACCCAGACATTGTCCTTCCATTTCCTCACACCAAAGGTTTTGCAGTCATCTTCAACTCGCCTTGGTCACCCTTATGTCCCATGCATCAGGAATTCCCGTAAGCTCTACCTTCAGCAAACTACCAGAATCACCACCTCCTCTGCCCCGACCTGGGCCACTGCCATCTCTTGTGCGGAGTATTCTAGTAGCCTCCTGACTAGTCTCTCTGCTTCCACTCAGAGCCCTACAGTCTGTTCTTAACACCTTGGCCAGAGTGGTCCTGTTGGATCTCTGTGGATCAGGTCATTTCATTCTTCATGAAGGTCATGCCCAAAACCTTCAGAATGGTTCCAAGTTTCTCTAAGAAAACCAAAGCCTGTGCCGCGGACCCACTGTCTCCTACCTCTCTGATCTCCTCTCCTACTACATTCTCCCTCCACTCACTCAGCACAGGAGGCCCCTCCTTGGGGCTTCCATGCTGAGGGCTTTCTTTACGGGAAGGCTCTCTCCCAGCTCCCCCCTCCCTCTTCAAAGTTCAGCACAAATGTCAGTTTGTGAATGACCCTTACCTTCCCCAAGCACGCTAAACCTGCCACCATCCCAGTCCCCAGAGCCTCCAACCCCGACACTCTGCTCTCCCTTTATCCCCTGGCACTGCTCATCTTCTAATATACTGTATCATTTATATTATATACACAGATTCTGTATATATACATACATGTATTATATACATACATATATAGCATATATCATATACAGTGTATTATTACACACTGTATAGTTATATTTTATGTTTTCTTCTGCTTAAGTTACATTAAGGCAGGGATCTTAAGTACCTACTACTGGGTACATGATAGGTGCTTAACAAATACTTGTCAAGGGGCACCTGGCTGGCTCAGTTAGTAAAGCACGAGATTCTTGATCTCAGGGTGGTGAGTTCAAACCCCATACTGGGAGGAGAGATGAGTTAAAAAAAAAAGTCAAATAATGAAATGAGGTATTTGAACCCTGCATGTTTTATCTGTACCAATACCAGAATGATGCCAAAACAAATTTAAATACATTAGAACAGTTGGATAATCAAGAGTAACTACTCCAGGTGGTGAAATCATGAATGAAGTTAAATCATCTCTTTCCTATGACCAGTTCCAGGTCAAATTGTCAGGACACGTTAATTACCCTTTTCCCCGCTGCTAGCTTTCCCTCTTTATTTTTCTGACCTATGTCCCATGTCTAAAGAAATCTGCTGCAGAGACTCTGTTAATGCATTAGTCCATAATGGGTTAAAGTAGGTACTTCATCAGGAAAATGCCTATAGCAAGAATTTTATTTCCAAAAGTCATATTTTTTAAAAACCAGTGTTTATCTTATATTTTCAGTTGTCCTTTAATTGTACTTTAGACGTTTCTGTGACAATTTGAGAAGTTTACATATCAGTTTTGCAATGTGAAATTATTTTTATTTGAATACGTCATTCCTCCTCCACCCTTAATTCCCATCACTAGGAACTTGGTATATGGAGGGACACTCTGTCACGAAGCTATTTAGTACCTTAGTGACTCTGTTTCTATCTCTGGAAAATGGGAAGAATAGTTGTGCCCTCACCACAGGGTCACTGTGAGAATTCAGTGTGTTTAACATAGGCAGAATCCTCCCAGTCAGGTCCGTAACAGTACCATGGAAGGCTTAATTTTTATTGTTGAAACTCTAATTTTGAAATTTATTTTTTAAAGTTTTATTTATTTATTTGAAGGAGAAAGAGAGAGGCTTAGGAGGAGTGGAGGGAGGGGAGAGAATCCCAAGCAGACTCCATGCTCAACGTAGAGCCCGATGCAGGGCTCGATCTCATAACCCCCAAGATGACAACCTGAGCTGAAGTCAAGAGTTAAACACTTAACCAACTAAGCCACTCAGGGACCCCTAATTTTGAAATTTAAGTTGTATATTTATTTTCAAATACAATTCTCTGGATTTTAAACTTAGGGTGCAGATTTAAAGATAAGAAGAATATGGGGGTGCCTGGGTGGCTCAGTGGGTTAAAGCCTCTACCTTCAGCTCAGGTCCTGATCCCAGGTCCTGGGATCAAGCCCCACATCAGGCTCTCTGCTCAGCAGGGAGCTGCTTCTTCCTCCCTCTCTGCCTGCTTCTCTGCCTACTTGTGACCTCTGTCTGTCAAATAAATAAATAAGATCTTTAAAAAAAAGAAGAAGAAGAGTATGAAGTAACACAGTTTTTTAAATAGTAGCTTTGCTCAATGGTCCAATAAATTATATAGTTAACATTAAATAAATCAATATATTTGTGTTATACCTGATATATATTTCATTCTAAACTTTCTAAGGGCAAGAACTGCTCTAATTAAAATTATAGTAGTTCACTGAAGAAGACACAAAAAGATGGAAAAACATTCCATGTTCATGGATCAGAAGAAAAAACATAATTAAAATGACTATGCTGCCCAGGGTAATCTATATACTTTTAATACCATCCTAATCAAAATACCAATGGCATTTTTCAAAATGCTGGAACAAACAATCCTAAAATTTGTATGGAAGCAGAAAAGACCCCGAATCACCAAGGAAATGCTGAAAAAGAAAAACAAAACTGGGGACATCACATTGCCTGATTTCAAGCTATATTACAAAGCTGTGATCACCAAGACACCATGGTACTGGCATAAAAACAGACACATAGATCAGTGGAACAGCATAGAGAGCCCAGATATGGACCCTCAATTCTACGGTCAAAAAATCTTCAACAAAGCAGGAAAAATACCAGTGGAAAAAAGATAGTCTCTTTCAATAAATGGTGCTGGGAAAATTGGACAGCTATATATAGAAGAATGAAACTCAACCCTTGTGTTATACCATACGCAAAGATAAACTCTAAATGGATGAATGACTTCAGTGCAGGAATCCATCAAAATCCTAGAGGAGTTATTTGTTCTTTGATTTTTGAGTTTGATAAGTTCTTTTTTTTTTTATAAGTTCTTTATAGGCTTTAGATACTAGCCCTTTATCTGATATGTCATTTGGAAATATCTTCTCCTATTCTGTCAGTTGTCTTTTGGTTTTGTTGACTGTTTCCTTTGCTGTGCAAAAGCTTCTTATCTTGATGAAGTTCCAATAGTTCACTTTTGCCCTTGCTTCCCTTGCCTTTGGTGATGTTTCTAGGAAAAAGTTGCTGTGGCTAAGGTCAAGAAATGGGCAGAAGACATGAACAGACATTTCTGCAAAGAAGATAACCAAATGGCCAACAGACACATGAAAAAGTGCCCAACATCACTCAGTATCAGGGAAATACAAATCAAAACCGCAGTGAGGGGTGCCTGGGTGGCTCAGTTGGTTAAGCGACTGCCTTCAGCTCAGGTCATGATCCTGGAGTCCCAGGATCGAGTGCCGCAGCGGGCTCCCAGCTCCTCGGGGAGTCTGTTTCTCCCTCTGAACTCCTCACTCATGCTCTTTCTCACTGTCTCTCTCTCAAATAAATAAATATTTTTTTAAAAACCGCAGTGAGATACCACCTCACACCAGTCAGAATGGCTAAAATTAACATGTCAGGAAACGACAGGTGTTGGAGAGGTTGTGGAGAAAGGGGAACCCTCCTACACTGTTGGTGGGAATGCAAGCTGGTACAGCCACTCTGAAAAACAGTATGGAGATTCCTCAAAAAGTTGAAAATAGAGCTACCTTATGACCCAGCAATTGCACTACTGGGTATTTACCCTAAAGATACAAATGTAGTGATCTGAAGGAGCACAAAGACCTGAATGTTTATAGCAGCAATGTCCACAATAGCCAAACCATGGAAAGAGCCTATATGTCCATCAACAGATAAATAAAGAAGATGTGGTATACACACACACACACACACATACACACACACAATTGGAATACTATGCAGCCATCAAAAATGAAATATTGCCATTTGCAATGACATGGATGAAACTGGAGGGTATTATGCTAAGTGAAATAAGAGAAGATAATTATCATATGACTTCACTGATATGAGGAATTTGAGAAGCATAACAGAGGATCATAGGAGAAGGGAGGGAAAAATGAAACAAAATGAAACCAGAGAGGGAGACAAACCATAAGAGATTCTTAATCTCAGGAAACAAACTGAGGGTTGCTTCAGGGGAGCGGGGCGAGAGGAATGGGGTAGCTGGGTGAGGGACATTGGGGAGGGTATGTGCTATATCGAGAAGAAGAAAAACAAAATTCTAGAGAAGAACATAGGCAGTAACCTCTTCGACATTAGCCACAGCAACTTCTTTCAAGATACGTCTCCAAAGGCAAGGGAAACAAATGAGAAAATGAACTTTTGGGACTTCATCAAGATAAGAAGCTTCTGCTCAATAAAACAAATGTCAACAAAACAAAGAGGCAAGCCAGGAAATGGGAGAAGATATTTGCAAATGACACTAAAGACAAAGGCTGGTTTCCAAGATCTATAAAGAACTTCTCAAACTCAACAACCAAAAAACAGATAATCAAGTCAAAAAATGAGCAGAAGACATGAGCAGACACTTCTCCAAAGAAGACATACAAATGGCTAAAAGACACATGAAAAAGTGCCATCATCATTAGCCATCAAGGAAATTCAAATCAAAACCACATAGAGATACCACCTTACACCAGTCAGAATGGCCAAAATTGACAAGGCAAGAAACAACAAATATTGGAGAGGATGTGGAGAAGGGGGAAACCCTCTTACACTGCTGGTGGGAATGCAAACTGGTGAAGCCACTTTGGAAAACAGCATGGAGGTTCCTCAAAGAGTTAAAAATAGAGCTACCCCATGACCCGGCAACTGCACTACTGGGTATTTACCCCAAAGATACAGATGTAGTTAAAAGAAGTGTCATATGCACCCCAATGTTCATAGCAGCAATGTTCATAATAGCCAAACTGTGGAAGGAGCTGAGATGCTGTTCAACAGACGAAGGGATAAAGATGTGGTCCATATACACAATGGAATATTACTCAGCCATCAAAAAGGATGAATACCCAATTTTTACATCAACATGGATGCATCTGGAGGAGATTATGCTGAGTGAAATAAGTCAAGCAGAGAAAGTCAATTATTATATTATTTCACTTATTTGTGGAACATAAGGAATAGCACTGAGGACACATTAGGAGAAGGAAAGGAAAAATGAAGGGGGGAGAATCAGAAGGGGAGCCGAACCATGAGAGACTGTGGACTCTGAGAAAAAAACTGAGGGCTTTGGAGGGGAGGGGGATGGGGGGGTTGGGTTAGTCTGGTGATGGGTATTAAGAAGAGCACGTATTGCATGGAGCACTGGGTGTTATAAGCAAACAATGAATCATGGAACAGTACATCAAAAACTAATGACATACTGTACAGTGACTAATACAATACAATAAAATAAAATAAAAATAACAGTGGTTCCAAAGTACCAAAGAGAGCACGGGCCGTCTTGTGGCTGTTCAGTAACCATTTAGTGATAACACTTCAGCATTCTCCAAAAGGGCAGTTAGTGCTCTGGAATCTTGTGGCAAAGTGAACTGTATTCTTGACCATCGTGTCTTTCAGCAGTAAAGGCTGTATATACAAATGGCATTTGTAAGGGTAAATCTATTTAAAGCCAAGGACTCATTTCGCCTTTCCTCTGAACATTTTATCCCTTGACTAAATGCATTCATCAAAAACAGCATAGATTTGTAGCTCTGCTACCTCATAGCTTAATGGATTTTTGTTTGATTACTGTATTGATTTAATTTTTTTAAAGATGCAAATATACATTGCCTACTTGCTGAAACATTTTTTCTTAAAGGGAATAAAATTCAGGGCACTGTTTTCTTTCTTCTTCTTCCTGTCCTCATTTCTTTTTAACCACACTAGAAAGATAAATCGAAGATCCATCTTATAACTGGGCTGGGTCCACACAGCTGTGTGCTACCCTCAAGGCAAGCTTGGCCCCAGAGGTGATCTGGGAGTCCACACAGGAGGCACAGTCACAGACTCGCAGGTGCTAAACGAGGAAACCATTTACAAGCAACCTGGACTCTTTAGACTCGGGGTCCCTAAGCTTGGGAGGGAGGTTGTACCCACTGGAAGGTTCATCATAAGGAAGGGCAGGTCATGAGGATTCCTGTTCATGCACAGCTACACAGTCTGGGGCTGTCAAATAAGAGAGACAAGAATCAAGGGTCTACAGGAAGTGTGGTGTGTGCTTGCTGGGGGTCCAGGGATGTGGGGGAAGGACCAACGGCCGCCTGGCCTCTGCGAGCTCTTCCGGCCCCTGACCAACTGTGCACAGGTATGGGGTGGACTGGCAAGGGTCAAGTTTCCATTAGCCAAGCCCAAGGAAAGCTTATCTAGAAGAAGGGGACCCAAGAAAAATGACAATACAGGTTGCCCTTTGCAGGAGCCTCTGGTGAAACAGTGGGCCCCTGACCCATCAGCAGCAGTAACAAATAACAAGCAGTGTTAGTAAGACTGGCAACAGCAGGGCCCCTGGGCGGCTCAGTCAGTGAAGGTCATGATCCTGGGGTCCTGTGATGGAGCCCCGCATCGGGAGCCCCACATCAGGCTCCCTGCTCCGTGGGGATTCTACTTCTCCCTCTCCCTCGACCCCTCCCCTCAACTTCCCCCCTGCTCATGCTCTCTCTCAAATAAATAAACAAAATCTTCAAAAAAGAAAAAGAGAAAAAGACCGGCAGCAAGGATGATGTCAGTGACAACAGCAACACAGCTAGCCCTCTTCTGGCTTCTGACATGGACATCGCAGCAACACACGCTGGGAAAGCCATGAACCAGAGAGCACCATGGCGGGTGCCCACATCCCATTAACCCCCACAGTCACACAGATGCCCCATCTCCCTGGCAGGAGGAAGAGATGTGTGAGCAAGGCCAAGATGGTGGCACACCTTGCCCAGAGACACACAGCTGGTGAGACGAGTTCACGGTAGAACCCACGACCGTTTTCTTGAAACCACATTGCCTCTCTAAGAAAAGCCTGATCAACCAGATTACTGAACTGACCAGAAGGCTCAATATGGGGAGGGTACTGGGAAGTCGCAGTTTGGAAATTTTATTTGGTGCATGCTTTCTATCTTATTAGCGGAACAAATTCAGCCGCAGTTCAACATTATAAGGTTATCATCTGTGAGAATTATTATGGAAAAGTGAGCTCTTCCTCCATTAGGGGAATGCCTCAAAGCTTGAGAATGATTGAGCTACATTACTGATCAATTCTGCAGATCAAGAGTCTCCCAGCTGACCGTAAATTAAAAATATGCTTGCTCTACAGAGATAAAAACAAACAGCCAATACAAGTTTACTGCTTTTTGATTTCTCCTTTGCTTTTCTATTATTTAGAGAAGCACAACTGATTTTTATTTCCTCTTGCAAAATACCTTCGTCAAGAAGCAATGAGCCATAGGATCCCTTTAAGGGTTTTTGATTTGTTCACATGATTGGAAAATCATTTTGTTGCTATAAAAAAAAAGGTAGGGATGCTTTCCAATCACATGGGGCTCAAATATAAACTATATTTGGAAGGAAGAAAGCTAGTCATTGCTTAAGAGATTGTTATTAAGATAACACAATGGGGTAATTTCTGTTTCCGACAAGATACCCCACCCGAACTGGAAGTGACCACCAAGGCTGCAGGCGCAGCCGCTGACCCATCTCGAAGCCCTGGGCGCGCTTCCGTGGGATGGAGCCCTCTCCGCGGGACGGACACGCGCAGTCCGATTCGGCCACAGCCGCCGTCCTTCAAGGGGCAGTGACGTCCTCGCCCACGGCCTGCCCCCCACCACCCCCGTCCTTGCCGGAGCCTCACGGCCAGCTGGCACTCGAGGCAGGCAGACGGGCAAGGAGAGCCTGCCCCGCGTGGGGCCAAAGGAGGCCCTTGCAGAGGCAGGGGTGGCAGCAACGGCCCGGGAGCCTGCTCCGTCCCCTGCGGCCGTGCAACATGCACCCCCATGCTCCGCGGTGACCCCGGCCGCTGCGTCTGCCTCCCGCATTCCATGGATTCCAGAAGGGTTGGCCCTGGGGCGGCTGTGACCCACAGAGCACATGCCAGGCAGAGTATTCACGTGCAGCCGGGCCTCTGGGCTCCTCACCCGGCCTCCTGCGGCTGCGCTCCTGCAGGCGTGTCCGCGGGGCCACCCCGGCTCCCCCAGCGGTCTCCCGGCACCTGAGCTTCACTGCGCTGGGCAGCGTTGGCTGCACATGCTTCCCACGGAGGCAGAACCCGAGGCCACCAGGCCGGGCCAGCCCCGTCGCAGCGGGCAGAGCGCCCTGTCTGCTGCTTTCCTCGTTGCCGCTGCTGTTGGGTTTGGGGTTTGGCTATCATCAAGGCAGCCTCGGGATGTGCCCAGAGTCAAGGAGGAGAAACGGATTCCTTCTCTGAGCGGCGCTGCAACGAGGCCACACCGGGGAAGGGTGCGGGTGGGAGGTACTGCTGAGGAATCTGTGGAAAATTCCATTTTCCGCCACCGCAGCTCTGAGCCCTCCCGCAGCGGTGTCCCCGCCACAGCCAAGCGCTCCGCAGGAACAGCAACTGCAGGAACCGACGCAGACGTCTGTGCTACAGCCGCCGTCGACCGTCTCACGCGACCACGGCCAGGAGGGTGTCCGCTACTTCTCCCAAGCAGGTGGACACAGGTTCGGTTATAAGCCCTTGCATTGCTGCAATCCTGACAGCCGTTCTCCTAATCACCGGCATGTCCCCACCCCACCCTGGTGACACCTCTCCTCCTGTCCCTGAGCTGGAGCTCGTTTTCCTGGGCAGGCGGACTCGACTCTCCTGTCTGCTCTTCCCACCAGCTTCCACTGATCGCCTAAGGCACCCTAACGCACCTTCCTGCCAGAGACGGGACCCCTCATACTCACTAGAAGGCAGCACAGCCTGAAACCACGTGGCACACACCTCCCCACCGCGCTCCGCGCCCCCTGCCCTTTTCCGCTAGGCAAACGACACAAATGGACAAAAATCCTCACAGGTATAAACTCCCAGGGATAAAGAACTCAGCTGGATAAGGAAACAAAATGAAGTCCCCTGGTAAAGACTCAGAAGCGACGAGTCAGCCGCTGGCGTGGCAAAGAACAAAAGGCAGGACGCGGGTAGAGGAGCTTGAGGAGGAGTCACAGGATGGGATTCAGCTTCACCAGGAGAACTGAAAGGCAGTGAACAACTGGGCGGAGCCGGGGCCGCGATTATCTGGGGGACCTGCCTCTCTCCAGGCCAAAGAGGTTGAGAATCAGAGCACAAAGGAGATGGAATGGGACAGTTTTGAGAAAACACCGAAGAACGAAAACCAGGAAGACTGATCAGATTTGGGGAAACACAACCAGCCGCGTCAGAATGTTCAGTCGGGCCTGTCTCTCCTTAGTGGGAAGAAACTCCCTGTGGATTCTTTTATGCTGAAGCAAACGACCTTCGGTGACCTTGCTTCCCTGCAAAAGTGGGGGCCCGGGCTTTTGCAAAGTGCCTTGAAATAACAGTTATTACTTTAGTCACTGATGCTGCAAAAACCATTTTGTTTTCTGCCTAAAACAAAAATCATGTTCGGCTTTCTTTATGGCATAATTTAAAATGAATGTCCACAGTCCACATGCATGAATGGAAACAAAGGTAATCAAGCGGCCAACACGGAGAGAGCCGGGTGCTTCGCTTCTTAATAGCTGTCCTCATGGTGTGTAGCTGTCACTTTGGTAATGGGATACAAAGCCATTGAGAGGTTCCCGCATTTGTGTATCATTTCTTCTTTTCCTAGCATTCTCCCAGTGCTGAGATTGTGTCTTTTGGGTTTTTGTTATTGCTTTGTTTTCTAAGAAACCTTACCAAACTTCTGTTCATTTGTATTTGATATTATTGTTTACAGGGAAAAAAAGGAAATAGGAAAAAATTGCGAGTTGAATGACCAAAAAAAAAAAAAAAAAGCAAAAAATGTAAAAAGTGGATAAAACTGTTTTCATTTAGAGATCTTTTTACTGTGACAGAAAAGCAGCTCTACACATGGTAAGCTAAGGAAACTTTCGAAACATCTACGTGGAACAGACGCGAGCACCTCACTGACAATCAGCCACTTACTGGGGCATGAAACTGGCAGGAACCGGGCTAAGTCAATTTTAAGTAAGTTCAAAGCAAATTCAGGACTTGCACGTTTCTAAGTCAGTGACACAGGTCACTTGGGGGGGGGGGACTCCACGAGGACAGAGATTTTCGTTCCAATTTTAGTATATGTGCTGCCGAAGCGAGCACGAGGACAGAGATTTTCATTTCTTTGTTCACATGGTCAATCCCCGGTACATTTTTGTGGAATAAATGTGGCAATTGAAAGAGAAAAACAGCAGATGGTTTGGTTACGGTGCTATTGGGGACACCTTATTTCCTATCTAGAATACTGCATGTCACAATTGGAAAGAGATCATGAGAGTGTCCCGAAGGACCAAGGCATGAAGAGGCTGGAAACCCTGTGATGAGAATTAACTAAAGAAACCGGGAAGACAGGAAATTCTTTGTGATGCTGGGACATGGAAACCTTCAAGGGTTTGATCTCCATCTCTACAGGGACCTTCCACTCCTGGGATTCGGTGGCTCCCATGTTAACATTTGGAACATCAGATTTTTTCAAAAAGATAACATGACAACTCCGCTATTTTTACCTGGTGGGTTAACTTCGATGCCTAGATTAGATGGCAAAACTCATTACTCGTGTGAGGTGTGATAATATGTACTCCTTATCATCCAGAAACACATTTTGAAACACGTATGGATGAATGCAAAACAAAGTTCAAACCAAGGTGTTGCAAGAAAAAGAAGCAGTGTACAGTGACCTATGTCATGAATGGGGTCATCTCTCAGGAACCAAACTTGGAAATTCTTTTCTTTCACCTCCCCTCAACCCTCTCTAGAGCTGTTCCTCTTCCGCAAAGGATGGACATGCCCTCTCCAATTCATTACACAAAACTTGCAGGAAGAAGGACTGTGAGCCATTTCTCAAACGTTGCTTTCTTATATTGGTCTTAGAAGCATTCCCAAACCCGGGGCTGTTTCTCAGTTCTTAGTGGCTCAAAGGCTCTACTTTTTTGTATGGACAAGGGCTAGTTCTGAGTCACCTACATAGTGAGCTATTAAGGGTTAATAAAATTGGAAGTTCATAAACCAAAATGAACACATCATGAGGTCATGGGCGGCTAACTTCACCACACTGCACACTTCCTCTGTGTGTGTGGGCAAAGGCTCCTCACTGGAACCCCCAAACTTCCTAGAGGAGAAGTTGTCATTATTGAATCATATATGTTGGTTTGACTTGGCTGTGGTTTTTGATTGCTCTAATTATCTGTAGAATTTTTTTTTTAAAGATTTTATTTATTTATCAGATAGAGAGTGCAGGAGTGAGCACAGGCAGAGGCAGATGGAGAAGCAGGCTCACTGCTGAGCAAGGAGCCCGATGTGGGACTCAATCCCAGGACGCTGGGATCATGACCTGAGCCGAAGGCAGCCGCCCAACCAACTGAGCCACCCAGGCGTCCCCTATCTGTAGAATTTTTACTTTCATTGATGGTGTCTTGGTCTTTTAATGATGGCTGGTTCTCCTTTCTATAGTTATTTTGTACATTTTCAATATGATGGTGGAGTTCTTCTGCTCAATAGACAGTACAGAAGCTATAGTGGGTGAGGGAAGAGTTTTTAAATGGAAATTTGCTGGGACAAATCAAAAGTATTTCCCAGCCATCGCTCTAGGGAAGCTCACTTCTGTTATGTAGATACGAGAGGTGAATTAGTTTCCTAAGGCTGCTCTAACAACGCAAAGGTGATGGTTTAAGACAACCCAAATTTATTCTCTTAGGATTCTGGATTTCAGAATTCCAAAACCACAGTCACTGGGTTAAAATCCAATTCTTTGCTTTTCTAGATTCTCAAGGGTTCCTCGGCTCCTGGTTCCCTTCTCCTCTTCAAGGTCAGCAATGGGTGGCCATCTGCTCACACGCCATCCCTCTGACACTCTCCTCCCCACTCTGTTACTTATAAGGACCGCTGTAATTAAGTTGGGCACACCAAGATAATCCAGAATAATTCCCCCATCCATACCATGATCGAAGATCCTTAACCACACTTGGAGGGCGCATCTTGCCACGTACAGTAATATATTCACAGGTTCTGACAATGAGTACATGCTCCTGCCTCCACAGAGTACCGTAAGCCAGCCCCTCTCTGGTACCTAAGAATATTTTCTGTCACCAGAACTGTCATTATGGCCTGTGGAGATGAACTGAAATCCTGAGATAGAAACGGAAGTGAAATTTGAACAAGCGAAACAAAATTATGAGAGAGACCAAGAATTATGGAAGTAGTGCTATTATTTTCCCAGCTAAAGCACAGCTGGCCTCACAGGAATTTTTGATGGTCACCCCAAAATTTAACTACCACGTAGCACATCACCTCTGTAGCATAAATGTGTCTGGACTTAACAAAGTCCCCTCCTAAATGAACCTAAAGATCGTCATTTCTTAAGTAGCCGGTACTGAGAAGAGTGACCCCGGGCCACTGTGCCTATTCACACATTACTTTGAATTGGGTGTCTCGGTCACTTAGTAAGAGTCTCAGAAGTACCTTAAAAGGGATACCTGGGTGGCTCAGGCAGTTAAATGACTGACTCTTGGTTCCAGCTCAGAGCATGACCTTAGGGACCTGGGATAGAGTTCTGCACACAGAGGGGTGTCAGCTTGGGATTCTCTCTCCCTCTCCCTCTGTCCCTCCTGCTGCTCATGCTCTCTCTCTCTCTCAAATAAATAAAATCTTAAACACACACACACACACACACACACACACCTAGAAGAGGCAAGATGGTGGAGGAGTAGCAGACTGAAATGACATCAGATCCCAGAGTTCAGCTAGATAGGTATCAAACCATTCCAAACACCTACAAACTCAACAGGAGATCAAAGAGAAGAAGAGCAGCAATTCTAAGAACAGAAAATCAACCACCTTCTGGAAGGTAGGGCGTGAGAAGTGAATCTGAAGTGACAGGAAGGTAGGGAGGGGCTGGCTCCCTGCAAGCGATAGAGCAGTGGAGCACAGAATCGGAACTTTTAGAAGTCTGCCCCACTGAGGGACATCGCTCCAGAGGCCAAGCAGGGGTGGAGCGCTCACGGAGACAGTGTTGTCTCTGGTCCTGCGGGGTCACAGAAAGATTGGGGGTGTCTGTGTGTGGCAGAGCTCCAGGTTTCAGAGCCGGGAAGCCAGCTGCAGAGATGGAGCCGAGGAGTGAGCTTTCAGATTGAGGTTACCTTAAACTATGATCTGAGGAACAGTCAGACCACTGCTATTTGAGCAGAGACCCAAGTGGCAGATCCAGGGAGACTCACCTTCCTTCCCCAGGAGGAGCAGCAGGAATCTGCTGGGTTTGGAGACTCCAAATGGGCCATATGCCAAAGACAGAAATGCTCGGTCACAGGCCGGGTGAGCACAGAGCCCAGCCAGAGACCAGCAGACGGGGGTGACTGACAGCTTTCCTCCAAGGGTACACTGAGGAGTGTAGCCCGAGCTCTCGGCTCCACTGGGCTGGAGACTGGGCAGCCACCATCTTCATTCCGGTCCTCCAAAGTGGTATGGAAAGCCCTCAGGGAACAAAGGCTCCTGAGAGTGAACCCGAGCGATTACTTACCCCAGCCCCTGGCAAGGGCAGTGCGATTCTGCCTCTGGCAAAGACATTTGAGAATCATGGCAACAGGCCCCTCATCCAGAAGATCAACAAGAACCCCAGACTTAGGGGAAAGCAATGCACAGAATTCATGGCTTTTTCCCCATGACCCTTTAGTCTTCCAAAGATAAAGTTTTTAAATTTTTTTTCTTATTCTATTTTTTAAACTTGTCCTCTTTCCTCTTTTAATGTTTTTTAACAAGTTTATTTTAACAATACCTTTCTAAAAAAAAAAAATCTTTTTAAACCTTCATTGTTATAGTCATATTTTATCCCTTCATTGTATTTAATGTTATATTTTGTATACATATAGGGTCTTTCTTTCTAAAAAATCTTGGGATACAATTCCTTCTAATAGATCAAAATATACCCTAATCTAGCACATGGCTTTCTTCTAGTCTCCAGCCTGAACACATTCCCATCTCTCTTTTTTTTTTCTTTTTCATTTTTGAACCAACTTATCTTATCAATTCCTTTTTTAGAATTCTTTTTTCAAATTCTCATCTTTACAGACATATTCCATCCCTTGATCATGTTTACCCTTATTTTTGTATATTTGTAAGTTTTTCTTTCTTTAAAATTTTGGGAGGTAGTTTCTTCTAAGAGACCAAAATATACTCAAAATTAAGTGGGTGGCTCTGTTCCATTAACCAGTCAAATCTATATGTATGTATATATGTATATATTTTTTAATTTCTTTTTCCTCCTTTCTAATCCCCACAGTTTTGGATCTCTTCAAATTTGGTTAGCGTACATTTTTCTGAGGTCTTTGCCACCCTTTTAATATTTTATTCTCTTGTTCATTTATACTTATCTGGATAACATGACAAGGCAGAAAAACTCACCACAAAAATGAAAAAACAAAAAACAAAAAACAAAAAAACAAGAAGCAGTACTGACAGGGACCTAAACAATACAGACATTGGCAATATGTCAGAACTAGAGTTCAGAACGACGATTCTCAAAGTGCTAGCTAGGCTCAAAAAAGGAATGGAAGATATTAGAGAAACCTTTTCTGGATAAATAAAATCCTTCCTGGAGAAATAAAAGAACTACAATCTAAACAAGTTGAAATAAAAAAAAGCTATCAATGAGGTGCAATAAAAAATGGAGGCTGTTACTGTTAGGATAAATGAGGCAGGAGAGAATTAGTGATATAGAAGACCAAATGGTGGAAAATAAAGAAGCTGAGAAAAAGAGAGACAAACAACTACTGGACCACAAGGGGAGAATTTGAGAGATAAGTGATACCGTAAGACAAAACAGTATTAGAATAATTGGGATTCCAGAAGGAGAAGAAAGACAGAGAGGGGCAAAAGGTATATTAGAGTGAATTATAGTAGAGAATTTCCCTAATATGGCAAAGGGAACAAGCATCAAAATCCAGGAGGCACAGAGAATCCTCCTCAAAATCAATAACAATTACAGGCATTACAATGGCACTAAATTCATATCTTTCGATAGTTACCCCAAATGTAAATGGGCTCAATGCCCCAATCAAAAGACACAGCCTATCAAAATGGATAAAAAAGTCAAAACCCATCAATATCTGTCTACCAGAAACTCATTTTAGACCCAAAGACACCTCCAGATTTAAAGTGAGGGGGTTGGGGCACCTGGGTGGCTCAGTGGGTTAAGGCCTCTGCCTTCAGTTCAGGTCATGATTCCAGGGTCCTGGGATTGAGCCCCGCATCGGGCTCTCTGCTCCACGGGAAGCCTGCTTCCTCCTTTCTCTGTCTGCCTCTCTGCCTACTTGTGATCTCTGTCTGTCAAATAAATAAATAAAATCTTTAAAAAAAAAGTGAGGGGGTGGAAAACAATATACTGTGCTAATGGACATCAAGAGAAAGCTGGGGTGGCAATCCTTATATCAGATAAATTAGATTTTAAGCCAAAGACTATAATAAGAGATGAGGAAGGACACTATATCATACTTAAACGGTCTGTCCAGCAAGAAGATCTATGCCCCTAACATGGGAGCAGCCAATTATATAAACCAATTAATAACAAAAATCAAAGAAACACCTCAACAATAATACAGCAATAGTAGGGGACTTTAACATTCCCCTCACTGAAATGGACAGATTATCCAAGCAAAAGATCAACAAGGAGATAAAGAATTTAAATGACACACTGGACCAGATGAACACCACAGATATATTCAGAACATTCCATTCCAAAGCAACAGAATACACATTCTTCTCTAGTGCACATGGAACATTCTCCAGAATAGATCACATCCTGGGTCATAAATCAGGTCTCTCTCAACCGGTACCAAAAGACTGGGATCATTCCCTGCATATTTTCAGACCATAATGCTCTGCAGCTAGGACTCAATCACAAGAGGAAAGTTGGAAAGAACTCAAATACACGGAGGCTAAAGAGCATCCCACTAAAGAATGAATGGGTCAGGGGTGCCTGGGTGGCTCAGTGGGTTAAAGCCTCTACCTTCGGCTCAAGTCATGATCCCAGGGTCCTGGGATCGAGCGTGCATCGGGCTCTCTGCTCAGCGGGGAGCCTGCTTCCTCCTCTCTCTCTGCCTGCCTCTCTGCCTACTTGTGATCTCTCTCTGTCAAATAAATAAATAAAATCTTAAAAAAAAAAAAATGAATGGGTCAACCAGGAAATTAAACAAGAATTGAAAAAATTCATGGAAACAAATGAAAATGAAAACACAACTGTTCAAAATCTGTGGGACATAACAAAGGCAGTCCTGAGAGGAAAGTATAGAGCAATGCAAGCCTTTCTCAAGGAACAAGAAAGGTATCAACTATACAACCTAACCCTACACCTAAAGGAGCTGAAGAAAGAACAGGAAAGAAAGCCTAAACCCAGCAGGAGAAGACAAATCCTAAAGATCAAAGCAGAAATCAATGAAATAGAAACCAAAAGAATGGTAGAACAGACCAACAAAACTAGGAGCTGGTTCTTTGAAAGAATTAATAAGATTGATAAACCCTTGGCCAGTCTTTTCAAAAAGAAAAGAGAAAGGACCCAAATAAATAAAATCATAAAAGAAAGAGGAGAGATCACAACCAACACCAAAGAAATGCAAACAATTATAAGAACATATTATGAGGAACTATACACCAGCAAATTTGATAACCTGGAAGAAATGGATGCATTCTTAGAGAAGTATAAACTATCAAAACTGAACCAGTAAGAAATGGAAAACCTGAACAGACCCGGAACCAGTAAGGAGGTTGAAGCAGTCATCAAAAATCTCCCAACAAACAAGAGCCCAGGACCAGACAGCTTCCCAAGGGAATTCTTCCAAACATTTAAAGAAGAATTAATACCTATTCTCCTGAAACTGTTCCAAAAAAATAGAAATGGAAGGAAAATTTCCAAACTCATTTTATGAGGCCAGCATCACCTTGATCCCCAAACCAGACAAAGACCCCATCAAAAAGGAGAATTACAGACCAATATCCTTGATAAACAGATGTGAAAATGCTCACCAAAACACTAGCCAATAGGATCCAACAGTACATTAAAAGGATTATTCACCACGACCACGTGGGATTTATTCCTGGGCTACAAGGTTGGTTAAACATCTGCAAATCAATCAATGTGATACAATACATTAATAAAAGAAAGAATAAGAACCATATGATACTCTCAATAGATGCTGAAAAAGCACTTGACAATGTACAACATCCTTTCTTGATCAAAACTCTTCACAATGTAGGCATAGAGGGTACATACCTCAATATCATCAAAGCCATCTATAAAAAACCACAGCGAGTATCAATCTCAATGGGGAAAAACTGAAAGCTTTTCCCCTAACGTCAGGAACACGACAGGGATGTCCACTATCACCACTGCTATTCAACATAGTACTAGAAGTCCTAGCCTCATCAATCAGACAACAAAAAGAAATAAAAAGCATCCGAATCAGCAAAGAAGAAATCAAACTCTCACTCTTTGCAGATGATATGATACTCTACATGGAAAACCCAAAAGACTCCACTCCAAAACTGCTAGAACTCATACAGGAATTCAGTAAAGTGTCAGGATATAAAATCAATGCACAGAAATCAGTTGCATTTCTATACACCAACAGCAAGATAGAAGAAAGAGAAATTAAGGTATCAATCCCATTTACAATTGCACCCAAAACTATAAGATACTAGGAATAAATCTAACCAAAGAGGCAAAGAATCTGTACCCAGAGAACTATAGAGTACTCATGAATGAAATTGAGGAAGACACAAAGAAATGGAAAAACTTTCCACAACCATGGATTGAAAGAATAAATATTGTGAAAATGTCTATGCTACCTAGAGCAATCTACACATTTAATGCAATCCCTATCAAAATCCCATCCCTTTTTTTCAAAGAAATGGAACAAATAATTCTAAAAATTATATGGAATCAGAAAAGACCCTGAATAGCCACAGGAATGTTGAAAAAGAAAGCCAAAGTTGGTGGCATCACAATTCCAAACTTCAAGGTTTATTACAAAGCTGTAATCATCAAGACAGTATGGTACTGGCACAAAATGGACACAAATATCAATGGAACAGAATAGAAAGCCCAGAAATTGACCCTCAACTCTATGGTCAACTAATCTTCAACAAAGCAGGAAATAATGTCCAATGGTAAAAGCCTCTTCAACAAATGGTATTGGGAAAATTGGAAAATTGGACGCCACATGCAGAAGAATGAAACTGGACCATTTCCTTACATCACACACAAAAATAGACTCAAAATGGATGAAAGACCTCAATTTGAGACAGGAATCCATCAAAATCCTTGAGGACAACATAGGGAGGAAACTCTTCGACCTCAGCCACAGCAATTTCTTCCTAAAAACATCACCAAAGGCAAGAGAAGCAAGGGCAAAAATGAACTACTGGGACGTCATCAAGATCAAAACCTTTTGCACAGCAAAGGAAACAGTCAACAAAACCAAAAGACAACTGACAGAATGGGAGAAGATATTCGCAAATGACATATCAGATAAAGGGCTAGTATCCAAAATCTATAACGAACTTATGAAACTCAACACCCAAAGAACAAATAACCCAATCAAGAAATGGGCAGAAGACATAAACAGACATTTCAGCAAAGAAGACTTCCAGATGGCCAACAGACATATGAAAAAGTGCTCCACATCACTGGGCATCAGGGAAATACAAATCAAAACCACAGTGAGATACCACCTCACCTCAGTCAGAATGGCTAAATTAACAAATCAGGAAACAACAGATGTTGGAGAGGATGCAGAGGAAAGGAAATCCTTCTCTACTGTTGGTGAGAATGTAAGCTGGTACAGCCACTATGGAAAACAGCATGGAGGTTCCTCAAAAAGTTGAAAATAGAGCTACCCTACAACCCAGCAATTGCACTACTGGGTATTTACCCCAAGGATATAAATGTAGTGATCCAAAGGGGCACATGCACACGAATGTTTATAGCAGCAAAGTCCACAACAGCCAAACTATGGAAAGAACCTAGACGTCCATCAAGAGATGAATGGATAAAGAAGATGTGAAATATATATATCTCATACACATACACAATGGAATACTATGCAGCCATCAAAAGAAATGGAATCTTGCCATTTACAACGATATGGATGGAACTAAAGAGCATTACGCTGAGTGAAACAAGTCAATCAGAGAAAGACAATTATCATATGATCTCCCTGATATGAGGAATTTGAGAGGCAGAGTGGGGGGTTTGGTGGGTAGGGAAGGAAAAAATGAAACAAGATGGGATCAGGAGGGAGACAAACCATAAGAGACTCTTAATCTCACAAAACAAACTGAGGGTTGCTGGGTGGGGGGTGGTAGGGAGAGGGTGGCTGGGTTATGGACATTGGAGAGGGTATGTGCTATGGTGATTGCTGTGAAGTGTGTAAGCCTGATGATTCACAGACCTGTACCCCTGGGGCAAATAATACATCATATGTTAATAAAAATATTTAATTTTAAAAAGTATACAAGAAAAACCACACACACCTAAACAAAGGATATCATTTGATGGAGGCTCATTCACTCCATTAGGATTTATTATATCATACTATGAGCCAGGCACTGTGCTAGGAACACCATTTTCAAATGTGACGGTGAGCATGGCCCCTGTTCTCCCCAGTCTGGTGGAAGTAATCAGGGGAAGAGGAAGAGAAAGGCAGAAATCAAGGTCACTGGTCAGTTGTGGGATGGGGGGGCTGATAAGTTACTAGGAGAATGATTTGTCCAGGAGGCGATGGACGGAGGGGAAGAGGCTGCTAGAAGGCGTGGGAAGGTAATCAAGGGGCTGGCATCAACCGATGCCTGCTTTCCTGACCTCGCCTGCTTTCCCTGGCAGGGGCAGGCCCTTAAGGGCTGCCCCTCAGAAGAAAAGTTTTCCATCTCAATGGGGACAGAATTCACTATTTTCAGGAGATCAGAAAAAATGGTTTGAAATAGCATGAAATGACAATACAGACATGCCTTAAACTCCACACTTCAATTCCCTGACTGCAAATAAAAGGAACGCTCATTTGAACAGAAATGAGAATTTCTACTTCCCATATAGCCTTTTTGTGGACTCTGTGGACTTCTTATTAAATAATAGAGAGTAAAGCAAATTGCTTTCATCTCTTTAAGGGCTTCTTTCTTTCTTATATGACTTTAACTTTTTCTCCCCTTTTTGAGCATTCATACAGATGAGTACATTTTAAAAACTGACCAGAAGGGAACAGTAAACATATTTGGGAAAGCAATTGATTGTTACTATGGCAATACGGAATGTGTCTGACATTTAGTCTTTCCATTATTCTCTGTTGCTATAGTAATGAAACCTTGTATTCTGACACCATTTCCAAATTTGATTAAAATAAAGCCCCTCTCACCCCGCAAGGAGGAGGGAGGGCCGAACTATTAATGCCCAAGATGTAGGAGAATGTTCTCTGGCACTGGGACACAGATGATAGGAGGCATACTTTACCGCACTTAAATCAACCTGAAAAAAAAACAAGTGGAAACATAGGCAAAAACTCAGTACAACAAAAGTAAAGCAGGTTTTTGTTATTAAAAGTCAGCTTTTTAGGGCACCTGGCTGGCTCAGACAGTGGAGTGTGCAACCCTCGATCTCAGGGTTGTGAGTTTGGGCCCCACATTGGGTAGAGAGATTACTTAAAAGAAAATCAGCCTTTTAAACGCATATAAAAATCCCCTTTATTTATGAGATGTTGAAGCTTAATATCAAATAGTAATGGATAAACAAGAACTTTTGTTTATTTTTAGGAGAAATACATAGTAGGATAATGGCAACTAAGGGTCCACCAAAATTAGTAAAGAAATTACTTGGGGTTTTCAGGGGTTTTCTGTGTTGAAGAAAATATGATAGGATCTGTTACTTGTCCACTCTGAAACTTATGACTAGCAACCAGATTATTATTAATTATTCAATTATGAGATGCAATAGTAGAAACATGCTTCAGCTATGCATTTTTTATTAATGAGAAAAAAGGGAGAGATTTAGAAGGAAAAGTAGGGGGGAGAGTGTTGAGAATGCCATGTAGAAGGAGGGGTACAAAAAGTAAGGTTAGTGATCCCAGTGGAAAGCTAAGTGTAGTTCAAGAACCAAAACCAGGAAAAGGTAGAGGATCTGGAAGGGGATGGCATGGAGCCTCTGAGAGGGAGGACCTACAGCTCATGCTGCAGGAGTTGCTGGTACGTTATCAACAGCTCTGTAAGGGGCCACTGCTTTCTGCTTTTTTTCAGGTTTTTTCAGCTCAATAGTAACTTGGGAAATCGTTTCTTGCCCAGAGAGGAAGTCTTCACAAGGATTTGGGGAAGTAAGGGGCTGGATCCGTGCAGGGGTCTCAGTTCCCCCACAGCCTTGCTGTGTGACCTGAAGATAACCTCCTAACTCCCAAGCCTCTGTTTCCTCTCTCATAAAACGCTGATGCGTCCTCAACTCCATGTCTTAGCTTCCCTAACTGGAAGCCCCTTGTAAGAGATGAGATGAGCGAAGTACTTACTACTATCTGGTGCTTAGTTGGCATCAAGCATTGTAGCTATGGTGTTTTCCAGCTAGGAATGAAGGGAATGGGAGGAATTTGGAAAAGACACAACACGGGTGAATTTTATCTTCTGTTTTTTTTTTGTCTTTTGTCTTCCAAATCATTACATTTTTGAGAAATCAAATAGTTTGATATGCTCTCTGAAGTGGCAGAACAGGTTTCTCTGAAGCTGAGCCCGGGAGAAGGAAGGGGACCCAGAACCTGGGGCCGGGCTCCTGCTGATGTGGTCTCAGGCCGACCACTGCTTAGTGACCAGACAAGCCACAAACCACTCTTTCTTGTAAGACAGTCCCAAAAGGATGACACTGTGAGGACAGAAATAAAAAACAGACATTATAAAGGAAGTAGGATGATAAAGTCTTCTGGATTTATCTTTTTATGAAGTTAGAAATCATTTTGAAAAATGACAAATAACCTGGATCCTCTGTAACCACCTTGTTAACTATGGTTTAAATCTGTACTTTCACTTCTTGACCTTGTAGACATAGTGAACCACGCTCAAGGGTATTAAGAAAGTGTGTGTTTGGGAATGGGAGACAAGCTTAAAATTTGAGGTGCTCTTTGTTACTAGATCTTGTGAAATGCTTTTTTCCCCCCTAACCCTTTTTCCTTGTCTCCAAAAAGTCTCGCCAGCAATCAGCTCCTGTCTTAAAAATTTAAATGAGTGGCATCTGGCTGGCTCAGTCAGGACAGCCTGTGACTCTTGATCTCAGGGTCATGAGTTCCAGGCCCACGAGAGGCATAGAGAGCACTTAAAGAAAAAAAATTAAATAAGCAGAGTCACCAAAGGCAAGTTGTCTAGGCCAACTCAGGATCCCACTTACATCTGTGCTATTGTTAATGTGTACTGATCACAGGCAAATAATCGGACCAGGAAAAAAGTCAAGAACAAACTTTGCCTAGAGACAATACAGCTGTGGTATTCAGAAGGTTCTCCGTGGAAACTGGTGAAGAAGTGAAGTAAAAGCAACAGACAGTGTAGTACAGAGCAGCTGTCAGTCAGCCCCTAACCACTGATGGATTCCCTGGGGCAAGCTATGGCTCCAGGGGATTCTATGACCATCATCCATGCCACAAGCCCAAATCAAAATGTGTTCTGGAACTAACAGTGAATGGAAGGTCCGTGCTGGGGATAAGAGACAAGTGACATGATCCCTGCCTTTGAGGAGCTTATAACACAGTCCAAGAATGTTTGGAAAAAGATGGTATCTGGTGTGCGTGGTGCAGAGGAGTCGTTGTCCCTCTACTCTTCTACAATCTTTCCAAACGTTCGCCCACTTTTAATGTCCTGGCAGGGAGCACCTGCTGTGAGCAGGGCGCAGCCCGGGGTGTGAGTGTGGGGACCACCTGGGCTTAAACGCCACAGCCTGGGAGACACACTTGCCAGCATTCAGCCTCAGGTCCCTCCCCTATAAACTGGAAGGAACAGGAGGGTTCCTGTAATAGTGAAATAGACTCATGTAGAGGAAGCCCTTAGGGCAGTGGCTGGCATGGAATAGTATTCAATTATTATTTTCAAAATGAGATGAAGAAAAAGAACTGGCCAGTGACTGACAAGCTCCCAGCTCCAAAACTCAGTACAATTCTTATAGAAGGAACTCAAGAATGTGCATCCACATAAAACAACCAAGAGGTTACAAAAAGTCACAGTAATTTCTCAAACTGAGAAAACAATGTGATTAATCTTTATTACTAAAATGACATTTCTGCAGTTTTTCTGTTGATACATAATGCAAAAAAGGGCCAGATCAATTTCACTACATATTCGGTATATATTTGGAATGGGGCAATTTAAAATATTGGCTATTTTGCATGAATAAAACTCATTCTGCAGGGGACTCAAAGAGACAGATGGTCAACCCACAAAACCGTTAAAACTGTTTTCAACCAGAGGCCTGACTGCCAAACAGGAGAGAAAAACTGACAGTTTATATATACCAAGAGTGAATTTTTAAAACAGACTCCAAAGAGAAAGTGACCAGGGCACGCATTCCAAATCACAAGAATAGATTTGGAATCGATCTGTTTCTCCCATGGGCAACTCCCTGTACAGGTGATTTTCTGGCAAAGTATTATGAATGACTTTCCTAATAAGCACTGGCCCACCCTATTTCATAGGCTACTCCCGTAGAAACCAGACCTCCCACCATAAACAGAAGTGGCGACCCAGCTTTGGCCAACGCTGGCCAGAACACCAGACCCATCAACTTCTCAAGATTTGGAACCAGAATGATCTTCAAAATTAAAATCTGCTCTCCCTACCTTTTGCTATTATAAGTACCATTTTTAAATAGCTCGTATTCCAACATTTCCTGTTTTTTCCAGTTATAAGAGAAAAACCAAAGGAAAAGAACCACAACACTTTCTCTAAGAACCACAATGGCTTTCCACTCGACGTAAAAGTTTCTAGAAACATGAAATTTGTGCCAAAAAGCATTCAATATCATTTTATACCCCTTTATAATTTAACTGAGGGATGATAAAAATTGCAGGTAAGTTGGTGGAACATCACAGAGGACAACATACAGTGAGTTTTACTTTGTCAATGTTCAGCTCAAGTCAACAAATACACTTTTGTCAGCCTAACAGGTAACATGCAAGGTGCTAGCGCTCAGCGGGAGAAAGGGAGGGCAGAACGGTGGAAATCTAAACAGGATATGGATAAGCACAGAACTCTTACGAAAAAAGCCAAGTTGACCTGTTCTCAGGTTGTCAGGGAAAAGAAGGTTTTGCAGAATAAGAGTGCCTCACAAGCCAGGAGGAAGCAGGCCATGTGCAAGGCAAACCCGGAGGGCAGAGACAGTGGGACGCGGTGACTGTTCATATATAATGTAGGTTCTATCATGGGAACTGGGTGACTTGTTTCCTAACTAAACTGTATTTAGAGGAAAGACAGCACTAGTGACTTTCTTCTTTCCCTTTGATTAAATAATTGGTAATGAAATAAAAATATTTTAGCTAATGATTACATTCTCATTCTGAGACTTTTAATAAGCTGTGGCCACGCACAGCCTAGAACAGCCTGTCTAATAGAAATATAATGCAAACCACATGTATAAGGTTAAATTTCCTATTAGCCTCACTTTAAAAAGTAAAAAAAAAAAACAAATCACAGGCAAAATTCATTTTAAGAATATATTTTCCTTAACCCAATTATGCAAAATTTTATCATTTAACTTGTAATCAGTATGAAAATCATCAATGAGGCATTGTACATTTTTTAACTAAATCTCTGAAATCCTGTGTTTATTTTACTCTTACAGTACATCTCAGTTTGGATGCTAATTTATCAGAAATCCTCTGTCTGTGTATATGCATGTATATATGTATTTAAGCAAGCAAGTAAGCAAGCTCTATACCCGATGTAGGATTGAACGCTTGACCTCAGGATCAAGAGGCACAGGCTCTACCAACTTAAGCCAGCCAGGCATCCCTATTCCACCTGTAATTGGATTTTTAAAAATTTAGTTGAAAAAGTAGATTCACATAACTCAAGTTTTCCAAAAATGCTTTGAAGTTATCCAGTCACTGAATTGACTGAATTCTGTTTTTAAATTAAAATTAAAATTTAATAAAACTAGGACACCTGGGTGGCTCAGTTGGTTAAGCAACTGCCTTTGACTCAGGTCATGATCCTGGAGTCCTGGGATCGAGTCCCACATCAGGCTCCCTGCTCAGCAGGGAGTCTGCTTCTCCCGATGACCTCTCTCCCCTCATGCTCTCTCTCTCTCTCAAATAAATAAACAAAAATCTTTTTAAAAGAATAGAACTAAACTTCAGTTATTCAGTTCTACTAGGCACATTTCTGGCTAGCGGCTACAACAGTTGGACAGCTCAGTTCTAGAATAAGTGTGTAAGAACTTTGGGGTCAAGTCTCAAGAAATTAGTATAAACAAAAATCAAATCAGTAAACAGACTATCAGGTTTGTAACAGGGTACTAATATTAGGCATTCTGGATTACCCTCCGTGTGTCCCTTGTTGATCCAGATCCACTCACACAAGTCATAGCTGAGAAAAAATAGTGAGGCTCTCTGGAAAAAGCCTTGCAATCAGCAAAGAGATAGAGACTTAATTGCAGGAAACTTCAAGAGTTCCTCTGGAAGCAGAAGGTTCTTAATACTTACTGCCACGGTCTAGGTGTTATCCATGTTAGTGAAGTAGATGAACAGACTCAAGAAGTGGACATATACTCTGCAAGTGAACAGAGAGAAAGTGGTCATAATTGGGATGGGTAGTTTTCTTACAGTCTCACCGCACTCACCCCAGAAACATCCACCCCAAACAAAAGTCAAAATTATAAAAATTGAAGTTCTCGCAATATTCAAGAAAACATGTTTTTGTTCTACTCAGGCTAAAGTATAGGCATGCTTCTTACACAGACTCCCAAGTGAAAATCTCAAAGATTAAACCGATCATCACATCTCAAGGAATGTATTTCACAGGGACTTCGATTTTATGGGAGAGTTCTTCCAGGAATATCCGGAAAACATTCACCGCTCATCCGGATATTCCATTATTTTTTTAAGATTATGTATTTATTTGAGAGAAAGAGATAGAATGAGAGAGAGAGCATGAGAGGAGAGAGGTCAGCAGGAGAAGCAGACTCCCTGCCAAGCAGGGAGCCCGATGTGGGACCCGATCCAGGGACTCCAGGATCATGACCCGAACCGAAGGCAGTCGCTTAACCAACTGAGCCACCCAGACGCCCCCGGATATTCCATTATTTATCCACCAAATCTCTTTTGCGTGCCTACTACATTCCAGGCACCGTGTAGGCCGAGAGACGACAACAGTGAACTAGAAAGACCCACCCACAGGGCACAGGGGACAAGGGCTGTCGGAGGAAAGGTCTGTATGGGGAAGGAGCGCTCTGGGGTAGGGCTGGAGCAGGATTTAACAGGTAGAGATAGAGGATCCCACATGCAGCCTTGGGCAACACTTGGCTAAACAAGTTCTTCGGCGCCCAAGAACTTGAGATGTGACTAAGCATGCATCTGTGGGGCCGCCCCACATTCGAAAGACCGCTTAGAAGGAGAGGCAGGTGAGTGGAGAGAAAGGAGGGCTTCCTACAGGAAGAACTGCTACCCTGATCCGGAGCCCAGCAGGGAAGAGGCAGGGAGAGGCCTTTCAGGGCGGAGGCACCGCGGTGAGCTTATGGGAGTCCCCAGGCCACTCTCCAGGGTGGGGACTGAAAGCAGAGAAGTGGGGTAGGGAGAGAGGGAGAGGCGGGGTATGTGGCTCCCAGATGAAGCCAAAGTGAAGCCAGGGGGAAAAGCAGCCCAACGCCTGGAAGAGGGTCTGCACTTCCCATCAGCAGAGTGGCTGCGCCCAAGGACGCCCGGCTGCCCGCCCCGGCGACAGCGGGAAGAAGGGACCACAGACAGAGCCCTCAGTGACACCAGAGCCGGGGCTGGCAGCAAGAACTGGGCCGCCAGGGAGGAAGGCGCAGAGCGCGGGAAACCAGGAAGAGATGGTCAACAGGTCCAAGGATTCTGGAGGCAAGTGTAATGAGGACCGGCTGAGGTGTGAGGAAACCACCGGCATTTCGCTGAGGCCAAACTAAGCCGCACTTGCTGGAGCAGAAAGTGAAATAAAGCCTGAAGGTACCTGGGACAACGCCAAGGTCCCCGCTTTCTCTTCGCCCTTTTAACAGGTGAGGGTCAAGGACAGGGGTAGGGTTTGGAGGCGGGATGGCCAGGGACCCAATCAGGCGGAAAAGCGCCGCAGGCTTATCGCTAGGAGCCAATCGGTTTCTAGAGCCCACTTGACTGACAGACTTTCACGCCAACGCCTGAGCGCAGAGCGGGAGGCCGCGAATCGCAAGGGGGCGGAATTCCAGGGCACTAACCCGGAACCGGTTGGGGACTCGATTCCCATTGTGAGGCCAGACCTGGGGCGGGCCCTCAGCCAGAATGGCAATACCATCCGGGCCAATGGGTGAGCCGTCCAGAACGAGTGGCAGCTGCGCTAGCCAATGGATGGAGGCAAGGGGGCGGGCGAAGCTAATGGGCGGGGCATCAAGGAAGCATCTTTTTTTCCTAGCCCTCTCAGAGGCGATCGGGCGGAGGTGCCGCCGGGGTCGCAGGTGAGAGAGTCTGTCCCGGAGGAGGCGGCAGCTCCGCGGACGGTGGGTGCCCTCGCAGCGGGGAAGGTCCTGGTGGGGCTCAGCGGCAGGTGGCGGTCCCCACGGGGCAGGCTTTGGCACTGCATCTGCGTCGCAGCTGGACTACGACGCTCCTAGAAGTAGCAGCCCGCTCGGGGCGGGTGGGAGGGCTGTGGCCGCTGAATCCTGGCTGCGGGACTTTTCCGCGCACCTAGTCGGGACTCTGCTTTAATATCCAGAAGGAAGACTTGCTTCCAGGTCGCCACATCTGCCGTAGGCGCGGCCGCCGCGCCTTGACAGAGGCGGGCGGGCGCCACCTCCCCCGGGGTGGCCTCCTGGGAGCTCCGAGTCCCCGGGTCTTCCCTGCGGCCCTTCCCGGGCGGTCCCACAGAAGGCGGCGGGGCCGGGGGACAGGTTTCCTCTCACTCTGATAACAGGTGGCCCCTAAGTAAACTTCACTTACTTATCTACCGCAAGTTTCAGAGAACAGCGCATCCCGTTTGACAGGGACGTGAATATGTTACAAGAATATGTGGGCGCGGGGAGGAAGGGGGCTTGGGAAAGTTTGGATATTTTGTGATGCTTTCTTTTTCTGACCAGCCTACCGAATTTACAAATATATATAAATTATTTGGGAGGGGGGAGGGGAACCCAGAATTGACGGCGCCTGATTTCCCTCGGACCTCTTATTTCTCCCTTATGACACAGTATTTAGGAACTTCATTCTCAAGTGTTAGTCCTTGAAAAAACAACTGCCCCCAGTTATTTTATCTCTTCGGTGGATTACATAAGTGAACTACTTATACCCATGTCCAGCCTGGAAAGAATGTCCGCTGGGATTTCAGGGAAAATGGCAGTTGTCTCTGTTGGGGCATACCAGATCTATGGATTTTTAGAGGTTGCAGCTGCCGAACTCCCTTCGGTAAAGACAGGGAACACAAACGATATAAACGGGGTAGTAGTTGACATCTAAAATGGCATCTTTGCACGCTCTGTGTTCTATCCCCACACTGGGAACAGGGACTATGTGCGTGGCACATAGGAGGAGCCCAATAAATATTTGAGTAAGTTATTAGGTGGTGGATGACAGAAATCCAGGCTGTGTTATATAAGCATCAAATTATAAAGGAAAGAAGAGGGGGAAAAAAAAAAGATCCTGGAAACATAGCTTAGCTTCTATCCATGCAAAAATCGTGACCAAATTTCAACTTAAGGTGCACTGATTTGGGTACTTTCTTCCAGTAATCAGATGTTAAAGGTTTTCACATAATTACGTCGAAACTGGAAATCTAAGATACATGTACACAGGAATAATGTTGGGCTAAGCCATATCCATCCTCTAATATTTGCTGCACATATGCCCCTGTGTCGCTGTGTATAGTTTATTCTTCTCATCTCCTGGTAAATATTTTTATTTTTATCATGCTTTTACCTTAAAAATACAGTGGCACTTTTTTTTTAAGATTTTATTTATTTGTTAGAGAGAGAGAGAGAAGGCAGAGTGGCAGGCAGAGGCAGAGGGAGAAGCAGGCTCCCTGCCGAGCAAGGAGCCCGATGTACAGTGGCACTTTTTAATTGGTTCAAGAAGCTATTGAAGTGCTCTGAAACATTCTTTATCTTTTGGAAACAAAAAGCCATGAATACATTGTATTTAATATGATACAGAATTTGATATTATATTAGCTCTCTGTTCTATTTTTAAGGACATCTAACTTGCTGATTCCATACTGAAAATATGTCTTTGATAACCTACATACTCATCATTGGTCCATACAGACTATAGTAGCAACGAAGCCTTTTTACCTAGAATTTTCTTTTCACAGTGTTTTATAACTCGTTAGGTTCTTATGTTTTTTGGCATAATCAAGGGTGGGAAGTTTATCTAAAGGCTTCACTTAATTTCACAAACTGATTCTTGCCTATGTTGTCTTGGGCAGCCTTTTCCTTTTAAACATATGCTTTGCCCATTGAAGTTTGTTTTGTTAGCTTACCTTCCTTGAGTGACTTTGTTTCATTTCCTGTCTTTTCCCAACCCTCATCA
>ML109585.1:0-38898 GCA_003697995.1 Taxidea taxus jeffersonii
CCCCCCCCCCCAAAATGTATTACCAGTAAATTTACCAAATTTACTATCTGGCTGGCAACAAGAGGTTGCAATGTTACGTAACCACTATAATATCATGATTACAAATGATATAATATCATTATAAGCATACAAGCAGTATATGCTTATTAAAACTATTATAATTGGGGCACCTGGGTGGCTCAGTGGGTTAAAGCCTCTGCCTTCAGCTCAGGTCATGGTCTCAGGGTCCTGGGATCTAGCCCTGCTTCGGGCTCTCTGCTCAGCAGGGAACCTGCTTCCCTTCCTCTCTGTCTGCCTGTCTCTCTGCCTACTTGTGATCTCTCTCTCTCTGTCAAATAAATAAATAAAATCTTAAAAAAAACTATTATAATTACTTAATAACAAGCATCATTTAGATTCTTTTTGATGATCCACAAAGCTTTTACAACTTTGTGACAAAGCCCTTGGGATCAGTTTTGGGGCACTGAGAATTGGGTAAGGCCATAAATGGGGTCTGCACTCAATAATTTATATTCATCTCAGAAAATACCCAGCAATTGTTTTGGGGGAGAAAATCTGTTTGTTTTCTTATTTGTCTCTCACTCATAAAACAAGACTGCAGGGGGACCTTTGGTTATTTGGATTTCTGAGGAACCCATTTTATCATCAGGGGCTTAGGAACATCTGTACTTCATATGCTATTTGCCTGTAGTTGTTTTTTGTTTTAAGCTGGAATTACCTACTTCCTTCCAGTTACTACACTGTATAGGAGACAGTCTCCTCTAAATGAATTCATGACCATCTCAGTATTTTATGAGATTATGATAACCAGTTTGACTTTGACCCTAGGCACATAAAAAGCGAAAAACAATGATGCCACAAGAAAGGGTGTTTTTCCTGTTTATAAGAAAGCTCCCATGGCTGTGACTACAGAGGAGACACAAGCGAAGGAAAAGCCTCTGTCCTGAGAAAGAAGATCCAGAATTTTCAGACTGATCATGTTCCATGTAATTGTAAAGATTTTACTTATTTGAGAGAGAGAGAAGCAGTGGAAAGGCAGAGGGAGGGGAAAAGAGAGAATCTTAAGAAGACTCCAAATGGAGGAAGGAGCCCAATATGGGGTTCAATCTCAGGACCCTGAGATCATGACCTGAATTGAAATCTATAGTCGGATGCTTAACCACCTGAGCCACCCAGGCATCCCCCTTGTAATTTTAAAAGTATTTCTTCCTTTTCCTCTGCTGTGCTGAGATACTATCCTCACCAAACAAATAATACAGACATTCTACAAATCCACCCCTTCTTTAAAAGCATAGTGGAAACCTGCCTTCTGGAAGAGCCCTACTCTACTGTATTAGTTGAATACTTACGAGCAGTGAACTCTGAAAGAGAGGTTGCACTTACTCTCGGTGTACTAGAACTAATGAATTCCAGTTAGGAAACCAGGAATGCTACTTAGCATGTGGAGGATGTTTACATTTTTCAAAGTCATATTCACAAATAAAAGCAAAGATAGACTTTAGATATCTAGTTCGGAAACAGGAGTGATTATCCAAACTAATACTGGAGATCCTTGCACCCATGGTAGCTTGCATTTATAATCTCTCCTACAACCTTTAAATCTGAAAATCCCTGATTCATTGTAGCACTTGGTCATGCTCTTTGGTAATATTTCTCACTCCCCAAGTACTAAGGCTCTAGGATTGGGTCTGCTTTGAATGCTAATGAATTAGGTCACCCTCAGAAGGCGGAGAGATCAGACTAAGTCACACCTCAGAGTGCTAGAGTAACCATATTCTTGACTCAGCTGCTAAAGGTAATACCAATTCACAGAACCAGGGAAATTTTCTGGACCCCATTCTGGAGCTACCTCCCCCTGTCCCCCCACCGAGGCTATGGAACATTTTCTCCTGGCTAACTAGCAGAGTTTATAGAATGCTGTGGTTGTAAAACTGGGACTGCTCATCAATCATACTGCTTTCTGAATCCCAGCTTCTAATTTTTATTCATGACACTCAGGTATGTTACCTAGAAGCATCACATCTAGGACAGCTTAGACACCCACTGTGCAGAAAGAACCAAGATTTGGGGCTTTGTTTTCCAGTTGTGCTCATGACATGCTAAACTTAATCACACTTTGTAGAGTAAGGACGAAACTTCTAACTGGCTGTAACTACGCAAACTGAGGCCTTTTGATTAATCAAGCCAGCCGGCTTTCAGTCTTTGACATAAAAATTTATACTCTCTGTGAAGGACAAAAAAAACAAAAAAAAAAAACAGTCCACGGCTACATAACATTAAACCAACACACAATTAACAACACTTTGTTCTAATTATCTGTGGGCACAATTAACGTTGGCTCTACGGTTCATTTTTCTTCTTTGATGGCTCCTAGAATATTTATGGAGATTAGTCCTTGATGCATTGGCCTTCTCTAAGATCTGGGGTTTCCTTACAAGCTCTCACACAAATCTGAGTAGGGCCCAGTAACACATTCATGCAGATTAACTCCTGATACATTGGTCTTCTTTTTCCCCCCAACATCTGAGGTGATTCCAAAAAGGGTCCACCCAAATCTAGCCCCACGATGCACTGCAGGGACAGGTGCCCTCACACTTGAGCCCACTACCTCCCACGGAGGATGTTTTCTTTCCCTCCACAGTGGGTCATAACCCATAAAAGGTTATGTCTTGATTGAGCAAGATTCCAGGAGCTGGAAGGCCAAAAGGGCTTCTGTAAAACAGTGCTGTCGATGCTAACAAAACCCGAGGTAGGAGAAATCCTCAGCCTCCTGTGATGGGGGAGAGTAAACTGCAGACAAGTTCAGTTCCCTCACATCAATAGTAAAGAGATAGGCGGAAGACAGGGAGTGCCGATCAAAGGCTTTTGGTGATTGGTACAACTTTAATTTATGGCAGGCATGTATTTTCCTGCACTCTGAAGTCGGTGGGGGCCTAAGTTTTCAGGCCATAAATATTCTCCCCATGGCTCAGAGCTGTTTGCACTGCCCCTTGGTGTGTTTGTTTGGCCGTGTTATTTTATGCTGTGAAGACGGGCTGAAACGCCATGGGGACCTGAGGCTCCGGGGTACTGTGGAGGCTTGAGGGGCTGTTAGTTATGAACATCTGTAGACAGGCTAGAGGTTTAATTTGACAATGCCGTAAATCCAAAGAAAGAAGAAGGAGAAGAAGTAGAAATAATGTTAGCTTTTAATATCTATGCGTTGGGTAGATGGGTAGCTCCACACACTTGCACATAGGACAGGCTAAGGCTTTGAGTCTGATTTTTGGTCAAAAGCACCTCAGGCTTCAGGCAGGCCCACTTGCTGGTGGTTCCTTTAGATTGGTTCTGGCTTTGCCGCTTTTACCCAGGCAACTCCCTCTGCCTCTCTTCTTACTGTTTGCCTGGAAAATTTGCGAGAAGCCTCCAAGACTTGGTTGAAATGGCACCTTCTTATCTTCATGCCTTCTCTAAAAAGAATCCCCTCAGGCACTTCTACCTTGGTGTGTCATGGACTCTTGTACACAATTCTTAACATTTTTGTGAAATTTTAATACATAATGTCTTCATTATTTTAATTAGAGTAGTTTTGTCTGCCTTCCAACAGACGTGAGTGTCCAACACCGTGAGTGTCTCAAGGACAGAGAAAATGTTCCGTGGATCTTTTGCACATCCAGCATCCAGTAGCAGCCCAGGCCTAGAGTTGCCAAAGAAGGGAGAGAGGAAGGAGTGAGAGAGTGAGGAGGAGAAAAGCAAGAAGGAAGGGGAAGAAGGAGGGGAGCAGGAGGAGGAGATGGAGGAGAGGGTGAAGTTAGAAGAAGAAAGAAGATACCACAGAAGAAAAGGACAAGACTAGGCCCCAGACTATCTTCCTGAGTGATATGAGAGCATTTCTGACATTTGAATAAGCAAAATGGTAGAACTTTGCTAAATCATCGGAATGGATGCAACTGTCAGTTGAGATGTTCCGCCCTCCAATGGCCAGGATGCTAACACACACCAACAATATTCCTCTCCGGAGCCTAGGAGTTCTTATGGACCTACTTGAAAGAGAAACAGTCCTCTCACTGGTGTCACTGATTCAGTGGTGCACTAACCTGGAAGCTTCTGGCTGCCATTTTCCCCAACACATTAAGAGAGCCTGCATCAGAGAGCCTGAAACCCACTTAGAGGAGAGCAAAGCTGAGAGATGAAAACAGCTCCCTGACCTCGTCTGAACCTCTGCACTCACTTGGCCTCCATCCACTGTTACACCTCCATTTCTAGTTCCACGAACATGCTTTCACTTACATGAGCCAAGTCAATCCTCTGTAACTTGCAACTGAATGAACAATCACAAACAGTTCCCTGAAAGAGCAATAGGATTACCTGCATTGTAAAGTCTTCCCAAGGATTCAGGTCTCTGAAATTGTTCCGGCAGCTCATGGACTTTCCCCTCATTTTATCCTGTACCGAGCAACAAGGGTGGTGCCTTTAATGGGGGGTTGGGTGCTTTTCCCTAAAGATGCTGTTCCTTTCAGAGTCTCCTCTGGAGGTCTTCATTTTAGAGAGCCACTTACTTTTAACTAGGAATGAAGAAATCTAACAGCTTACTTGCATAACTTTTTTTTAAAAGAATGGGCATGTTTTAATATTAAAACATATGTGTAAAATGTTTATGTACCAAAATTCTCATCACATTATAATGAAAACGTGTCAACAATCTAAGTATCCAAAGAGATTAAATAAATGGCACTCTGCATTCATTTGATGAATTTCTGCATAGCTGTTAAATCATATCTTAAGAAATATTGAGTAAGATGGAAAAACAGTATTGGTATATTACATAAAGGAGCAAGCTATAAACTGTATAAAGTGCTATTTTATTATTCCCTAATTTGATTAAGTATAACAGGAAAAAAAAGTGGAGATAGACATGCTAAAATGTCAGCAGCAGATATTTCTGAGTGGTATGATTACAATTTCTCTATTGCCTTATATTTTCCGAACTTCCTATGATGTGACTGCTACTTTTATAATCAGAAAATTGCTAGTATAAAGTTATATACTGACATAGGAATTTTTTTTTAAATTTCAAGCCCCTTTGCCAAAGAGGAGTTTTTGTCTCTAATCCTAGCTTAGTGATTGTTGCTAGGTGACCCAGAGTTTGATACAAATTAATCAGGAGAAAGATATACACCAGATGCTTTAAGACAGGGATGTCTGGAGTTACCTGTCAGCAGCCTGTCACAGAATTTAAAGATGAGAAGGAAACAGTTAAGGATTTCTATTAGACAGTACTCTGAAGAAACCAGCATGTTTCTTTATAACTTTTAAAATGTCTTTTTATGTCACCTTGGGATAGAAGAGGATAAAAGTGAGAGGAAGGAGAAGGAAAGAACTTAAAGTCAATCGGGAATGCTAAGAAATTAGACTTCCTCTCATCAGCAAAGAGCAGAAGCTAAGCCTGGGTATATCATACCCATTTCCATGGCAGGGGAGCCATCAAGGTGAAGAGGAAGATGGTTGTAATTATAGCTTTCCTCAGGCTCCTAAGTCCCCTGGCACAGGGCATGTGAGGGTGGGCGGGGCTCCTGCATCTGAGCTTGAAGATTCCGGGAAAGTTCTACTGAACTGGACCTAAGGTGTTTGAAGAGTTTTTAATATCACCCAAAGACTCTTTTCTGTGGTTCTCAATCCTGGCTGTGCATCTAAATCCCTTGCAGGGCTTTATGACAACACAGATGTTGATTCCATTTTAGATTTCAAGAGTTGGAGTTTCCCAGGTTGTCAGCTAGGCATCTGAAGTTTCAGAAGCTCTAGTTCTGCATGAGTTTCACCCCCTGCAGATTTCACTCCAACATTTCTATTTCTCTCTCCTGCATCGTGGCTTCTGTCTTTCCCACTGGGTCATTCTCAGTGGTACACTGGCACTCCACCAAGAGTCCCCTGCTTTTCGTTGTTGTTTTGTATTTACGAGCTTCTCTTGTGCTGTGTCTCTTTTTGGGGCATAAATATCTCCATGTCAACTCTACTGCACAGGAAAACTTCTCGAAAGAGCTCTCTGTATGTGTTGTCTCACCTCCTTTCTGTCCTACCTGCTCCAACCAGAAGCTGTTGTCATCAAGCTTTTATCTATCCCCATCCCTTGCCAGAGCCAGTGATGGATTCTGTGTTTTTTTTTTTTTCCTTATTCTGCTAGTGGTACTGACAAGGCTGCCCCTGAAGCATTTTCTTCTTTAGACTTCTATCACACCTCACCTTTCTGATTTCCCTCCTACCTCATAAGACTCCCAGGCTCACTGGCTAGCTCCCCTTCCTCCCCCAGACCTCTATTGGAGGGGTACCTCAGGGGTGTGTCCTCAGCCCTCTTATGGTCTACATTTACACTTACTTCTGATGTTACTTTATTAAGGCCCACAACGTCGAATGCCATCTATATGCTGATGACTCTGAAATCTATATCTCTTGCCCTGACCTTGGCCTTGGATATCCAACTGCCTACCAAACATCATCACTTGAATGTTTAGAGGGAATCTAAACTTCACATGGACAAAAAAAACTGATGGTTGTATATTCCTTCCCTCAAGTCACCTCTGCTCTGAATAGGGCCTGTCCCAGAAATCTACTGTAACTCGGTTGCTAAGGCTGAAAACCTAAAAGTCACTCCTGATTTCTCATTTTGTCATACATTCTACATCCAGTCCTTCAGTAATTCCAATAGGTTTTACTTCTACAACACATACTTACTTGACCATTTCTTATTAGCAAAGGAAAATGCAACCACAGTGGAGTTCAAGTGGAGTTCAATTCTAAGTCTCACACTTACTGGCAACTTACCCAACTATGGGGGGCTCAGTTTCCTCATCTGTAAAATGGAGATAAGCATATCTCCCCTCCCCCCACATGGTTATTATAAAGATTAAAATAGTGTGTATATGTGTACATCTATAGACAGATAAGCTGGAACTGTGCTTGAATATACTAAGCTTTATATCAAGGCTTGCTACCACAGTCATCATCATTATTCCCCTCTAGTCCACTAGTCTAATGACATTATTATATATTATTATTTCCTGTTAGTCCTAGCTACCTGTTCTAGACCAGTCTATTAACAACTTCCATCTGGAATCTAATTCCAGACAGGAAGCCTGGACTTCCTGTCCTGCTATTAGCTTACCAAGAAGCAAGAGTTATTTTCTAAAGCACAAGTCAGACCGTTTTACTTCCCTAGTTAACAACCTCTGACAGTGTCCCTTTAAATTTACAATTATATTCAAAGTCTTTACTGTGACAATGGGCTATAAGGCTTTAAAGGGTCTGGCCCTTGTCTAACCCTCTGAATTCATCTTCCTATTTTTTTTAAATTTTTTTTCAAAGATATTACTTATTTACTTGACAAAGATCACAAGCAGGCAGAGAGAGAGGTGGAAGCAGGTTCCCCGCTGAGCAGAGAGCCCGATGTGGGGCTCAATCCCAAGACCCTGAGATCATGACCTGAGCTGAAGGCAGAGGCTTAACCCACTGAGCCACCCAGGCGCCCCATCATCTTCTTCTTATTTTTTAACCTTATACTTGTGTTCCAGGGCAAATTTCCTTCTTCTGTTCCTCTAACTTGATAACCTTTCCATCATATATCTAGGCTCCCCAGTTGCAGTTTCTCCTTATTCGTCATCCAGATCTTTATATAGCTATCTCCCTTGTGTTATTTATTTATTTATTTATTTTTTTTTTAAAGATTTTATTCATTCATCTTAGTGAGCAACAGTGCCTGGGAAGAAGAGCTGGGGTGGGGAGGGGCAGAGGCAGAGGGAGAAGCAGACTCTCCACTAAGCAGGAAGCCTGATGAGGGGCTTGATCCTAGGACCTCAGGACTGTGATTGGAGCAGAAGGAAGATGCTTAACCAACTGAGCCATCCAGGGACCCCTTCCTTGTGTTATTTATACTGCAGCCAAATGGCCTGGAAATCAGACACCATTGGAGGCAAATACCTCTGTCATTTCTACCCCCACTCTCTTATGACTATATCACCTCGTTTTTCTTATTCAGAGGCACTCATTTGTCTATTTGTTCGTTTGCTTGGTTATTTACTTTTTAAGTGTGTAGTTTCTGTCTCTGTCCTCTGGGGTTTTGGACCATGAAAATTGATCTACTCTTAGTATTTGGCCCATAGAATGAATTCAATAAATATCTATTGACTATGAACTCACATATAATTGTGATGTGCAGACAGCTTTAAGAATTACTATTTTAAACTACCTCATTTTAAATAGGAATACTGATTAACAAAAATGCTTATGCTTAGCACTTTAATTGTCATTCTTTCATGGAAAGGTATAACTAAGTGGTAAATGCTGTTATTCACTTTACAATATTTAATTGCCATGTTTTTCTGCACAAAATAAATCTTTTATATAAGAAGCCAAGTTCCTCTGACCTTGAGGCTATGGCTAAGGCATTAGCACTTACCCGGAGGCTCAGAACTCCCAGGTTGTCTTAGGCTTGCTCTTCCCCTGGCTAGAGTCTGGGAATCAGAAATGCTGTGGGAGTTGAGACTGAGCAAAGGGCATGTCCAGCTTGATTTCTAGTCAGGTGTGAAGCTGTTCAATGAGTGATTGAAAGGGCAGTGGAAATGTGTAGACGGAGGCCTGAGGCAAGCAAATCATGTATTTTAAGGAACATGCCCACAAGCAAATCCAGGGCCTTTTGGCCAAAACCCAGGGCAGGCACAAGGGAACAGGAAAGACACAAGGTCAAGTCAATGGACTGTGGAGGTCAAGTCTGGGAAAATCCCTAGACTCAGTGGTCAGGGATGGGGTGGGAGAGAGGGGCCTTTGTTAGATAGGGCCTGTGACAGGGCAGTGCTGATGAAAATAGTGAGCTTGGTGGTAAGTTGAGTAAGCAGTTTCTAAAGCACAAGTCTTGAAAACCAGAATTTTTAGAAAACAGAAAACACTACACCTGGCACTTAAAAGCTACAGAAAATGTGCAAGTGGCATCTTTCTCACCCATGTGGCTCTTATGGCACAGACATAAAATACAGAAAATAGTTCCTCTATCGGACAGCAGGACCCTAAACAAATCTTACAATTTAGGCCCAGGGGGAGTAGTTGCCCACTGCTAAGACAGAAGTGAGAGGGGCGTGGGGACAGGGACAGAGAGAGACAGAGAGAATTCATTATGATTTTGACTGCTGGCCCAGGAGCTCTTTTTGGAAGGCAAATTTTTAATTTAGCAAAATACCTTCATGAGCAGTGGGAACAGTATGGAATGAGGCCATGAGTGGAGCGCAGGGACAGAGCACAGAGCCCTGAATAACCAGGGATGGGGTCTTCGTTGAGGGAGAAGAAGCACGTGGGAAAGAGCTGGCTGTGTTCTCTGTCAGGCCAGGAACCGAGTTGCAGAAATGATCAAGGGAGAAATGCCTTGCAGCTAAAGGCTTTGGAGGAAATAGCTAAGGATCAAGTTCAAATAGATAGTAGTGAGAACTGTGGGTAAGGAGAGAATTTACTCAAGACTGGGCAAAGAATTTTAGGAAACATGCAGTGACCCTGACCAGAAGAAGCTAATTTAGAAAATAAAATGTTTTTTGCAAATTAAAATTGTGGAGATTAATGGCCCTTAGAGATATCATCTCTTGCATCCAACTCTCGCTGGATGCAAGAGTTGTCGCCTGCAGTATAAAGATCTCTGTGAAAGAAAAAAAAAATATACTGCTTCTCTTTTACTCAGTGGGGGCTTAAGAAACATTTGCTGCCAAAGATATGTTTAAAATACCTCTTTGCTTGATTAAATGAAATGTCCTTCCCAAAGTTGTCTCAGTGATAATTAAATGAACTAACACTGTAGTCACTGTAATTAGGAATAAAACTAACAATTTAAGTACCTGGTTCTAGGGAAATAAGAAATTGTAGTATCAACTAAATTTCTACTATTAAATCCAGGTAATTCAAACTCTAGATGAAGCTATGACTTTCTCAAAGCTCTCAGACAGCAAACTCAGTCTACCTTGAGAAGGCTTTCCCACCTTCCTCAGTGACTTTTTTTTTTTTTTAAGATTTCACTTATTTATTTGACAGACAAAGATCACAAGTAGGCAGAGAGGCAGGCAGAGAGAGAGGAGGAAGCAGGCTCCCCACTGAGCAGAGAGCCTGATGCCGGGCTCGATCCCAGGACCCTGAGATCATGACCTGAGCCGAAGGCAAAGGATTAACCCACTGAGCCACCCAGGTGCCCCCCTCAGTGACTTTCTTAAAAATGACACAGGTGTGGCAAGCTCTGGGGATAGAAGAAGGATCCCTGGCTGTGTCCCCAGTGGAGCTGCCAGATGTTGCCTATGTTGACTTCTCTTCTGCCTCATGTTTGGTATCAAACCTGTCCCTTGTCAGTTGCCTGTTTGTGGAGTAGCTCAGTTTTTCCACTCATAGTTCTTGTATTAATTGCTGAACCCAGAAAAATAGAAAAAAATATGATATAACAAAGTCAGGAGCCTTGGAGCAGGTGCACAGAGGAGACCATGTGCCAGGCACCACTATGCAAATATTAACTGACTTCGTCGGCATCAATGCCCCGGAAGATAGCTTACTATTAGGATCTCCATGTTTGCTGCTGAGTCAACAGAGCCTGGAGAACTGACCCAAGGTTTCAAAACTAGAAAGGAGCAGAATTGAGATTCAAACAAAAGCCTGGGAATCTGGTTTCAGAGTCCATAATCTGAACTCTTTTGCTTTACCTTTGCCAAGGAAATTAGTGTAAAAAGGGCATGTTCACTGTAGACAATATGGCGCATTGGAGGGAGGCACAACTGCAGTAACAGAGCACAGCGAACAAGACCTGTTGGGCTAATTTCTTCACATTAATTAAGTTTTCAGGCTTCTGTCGACCCCGTTGCTGAACTCTATATTTAGACGTTAGCTGAAGGCCTCTTGCACCTAGTTAAGATGAGATGGGCTCACCACGGTCAGGCTTAAAAGTAACTATGTCCCCGTTCGAGGTGCTAAGACAACCTGTAGAGAAAGACATCTTCACTCAATCTTTCTGCATGTGGGCTATCAATCAAGATCTAATAACTGGAATGTTCTTTGAGGGAAGCCATGAACATTGAGGAATGAGTACACCCAGTGGTGCCTAAGGCCACTCAGTAAGGGACCAGTGGTTCCAGATTGTTCTGGAGGGCTGTGGTGGCTCCCCATCCTCCTTAAAGTGCCCTTAGCTCAGCCTCACTTCTGTTTATGTTTTACATGCCAAACTTCTGCACATATTTTTTTTTAAAGATTTTATTTATTTATTTGATAGAGATCACAAGTAGGCAGAGAGGCAGAGAGAGAAAGGAGGAAGCAGGCTGTCCGCAGAGCAGAGAGCCCGATGTGGGGCTCGATCCCACGACCCCAGGATCATGACCCGAGCTGAAGGCAGCGGCTTTAACTCACTGAGCCACCCAGGTGCCCCACATATTTTTTTTTTTTAAGAAATGCTTTGACTACTTAAAAATTTGATTTTTTTCTTGCAGTCATCTTTATATAGTACTGGATAGTGTGTGTATTCATTTGCTCAATTATTCATTATATTAGGTATTGGGAAAACAAAGTGAAATATCACATAGCACCCTCCTTCATGGAGCATGCCATTTTAAGAGTCCTGATCCAGTTTGATGGCTGAACTGAATTTAAAAATGAATTTCTGCCCTCTGTACACTTCCTAAGGCACTGCAGTCAGAATCATGAGGTAAATACCCTCAGTACTACAGATTTTAATTTTTTGCTCATCAGTGACAAATGAATCACAATGGGAGACCCTAGGATCTTATTCCTCTAGAAGAACTGAGAAAGGAAGACTTATACTCATTCAAAACCGATGTCAATAAAAGAAGCAGAGACTGTCATTTTTCTTTAAACATGTAAAAATTGTTTCATTTCTTACCTCTAGAGCTTTCAATCTTTCCAACAGGAATTTGGTGTTTTCTTTCCCCTCATCTGCACTGCTGCTTTCGCTCCTCGAATCTTCATCTACCACTATGTGAAGACCTTCCAAAGTTTCCTTGTGTTTTCTCTCTTCCTCTGACAGTTCTTCCTGAAGCGAGAAAGAATTACTATTTTCAATGATCTCCCTTGAAAAACAGGCAAGAGTCTGAGGCTGTAAAGTCTGTAACCTCTCTACTGCTTTTATGTTCTTTTTGGGGTGGAGGCAGAGAAGATTTTGCTAAACAAAATAGTATTATATTAGTAAGACACAATAATAGTATTATATTAGTAAAACACAATAAATTAATGAATCTTGGCAAGAAAAAGCCATTGGGTCAATACCCCTGAATGCAGAAGTCCTCTGCCCTGTTGGAGAAGTTGACCCAGCCAACAAAACCCTAGATGGAGTCATGGGGGTAATCCATTTTTATCTGCACCATGGAATTCAGCTGTACTCTAAACTAGGAAAAAACAAATCAACCTTGATACCCTGATTTGTGAAGAGCTTAGCGCCTCAAAAGAGGATTGTTAAAGTCACTGGACATGCAACTATTTAATTATTCTAAGGGAAAATAAAATATTATAAAATATTGAAATGAGAATGATTTCAGAATTCTAATCTGAAACCAATTAATTCCTTTGGCTTGATGACACAGCTCTTAAGGACCCTTTAGTTCCTTTTCTAACACTCCAGGATTTGTAGTATAGCCTTGAGGCAGACATAAAACGTCCTTATCTTGTCTTTCCTCACTGTTGGAAGCTCCTCACTCAACCTTATCTCTGGCAGCTTTTGGAAGTTGAGAACTGTTAATTTGAGCCTTATGATTGCCTCTTGTTTTCAAGGGAAAAAGAAATGTCAAGAGAATATCATATTTTAAAAAAACCGCATCCATTCTGCACATATATTAAAAACTTTGTGCTACAGAACCAGGTGACATCCTTCCATCACACTACTGAATCCTAACCCAGATACCTCAGAAATTTTTGCCTTACTACAACTGGTTGTCAACCATGTAGGCTATAGTGGATTATCCGTGGTGAAAGACTTCTTTACATTTAGCACTAACTCAGATCATTTGCCAATAGAAGGCGAAAAAGCTAACATTCTTCATCGCTAGGCCCTTAAAAAAATCTACTGAGAGTGGGGAAAGTCCAGTTTTTCAAACTGTGTTCACAAAAGTGCTTTGGAGGTTCTAAAACTGTTTAACTTATTTTTTTAAATAAATGATAAAGTATATAAAAATAGGTCTTAATATGTATGTACAGAAATATTAATATACATCGATAGACAGACCTGGAGACCCCCAGTACCTTGACCCATGTTAATCTGTTTTATATAGATTTCAAGCTATCATTTCTTCTGTCATCTCTCTATAGAAATGCACAATTGATTAGGAAGGTGATAGCTCTTTATGAAATCAGGCCTCAGCATGTCTAACCACATATATCATACAGATGTGTTCACTTCCAGAGCATGTATGATTTCAGCTCGGATAAACGTCATGCAAGTTTAAGGTGGACATCCTCAGGGCAGGACAAAAATCCAGGTCATGATTGCATTTTTATGGCTTTGATTCTTTAAGGTCTGGTCATTTGTCAGACTTTTATTTCATGAAGCATGTAGAGTTACCAAGTCAACTTGGAAATGGAGAGGTCCTTTGTTTCTCTTTTAAGATTTAAGACTGTAATTAAACACTAAACTGGGACTGTAAAGCAAGCTACTTTCTAAAATACCATCTACATCGGGGTGCCTGGGTGGCTTAGTGGGTTAAAGCCTCTGCCTTCAGCTCAGGTCATGATCCCAGGGTCCTGGGATCGAGCCCCGCATCGGGCTCTCTGCTCAGCAGGGAGCCTGCTTCCTCTTCTCTCTCTGACTGCCTTTCTGCCTACTTGTGATCTCTGCCTGTCAAATAAATAAATAAAATCTTTAAAATATTATCCACATCTATTTATCTGTATGAATTATGGTTTTTTACTGCTCTTTCGTCCAATTCCACTTGTATTTTCTCTCTTCTTCCCTCCCTATCTCTTAGGAATTAGGGCTCTATGGCTAATTAAAACAAACAAGAGCCACTGTTGTGGTGAATGAGAAGCCAAAGGCTTCAGAATATAACAACCAGTTTCCAAGTCTACCATTTACTGGCTCAGCAAATATTGTGGGCAAACTACTAAATTTCAGTATCTCTTGGTTTGTCTTTTAAATACCTAAATGAAATTAATGCCAACAAATATAGCATACATGTATACAGAGTCAATTCTCATTATTTCTGGTAATTCTGTTCTATAAAGTTGTCATGAATGCTGAATTAGCAAATACTGTTCTTAGGGGAAATACAGGGTTAGGCTCCTGTAGGCAACATTTCCATCACTAAACAATACACAATCTTGTTTTATAAGTGCTTTTATTTAAAGACATGTAATTTAATATATACTGTTAATTCATTAACATTGAACTAAAAGCCTCCAGTCCTATAACGCATACCTGAACAAAGTTATCTAATACCTGTTTTCTCCATAAGGCACATCATAGCCTTCTTGCCCTTAGGAACACTAGACAGCATTTCAACAATATGCTTGGAGGATATTTTAAATTTTGAAATCACGAATAGAAGCATAACATATGAAAAGCATGGCACTAAACATAATGCAAAGCACACTTGTTTACAGTAGGTGGTCAAAAAACAGGAAATCAAGAGTGGTGCCTTGTTTGACCTCAGCTGGGAATGTGCGTGTCAGGTGACTCAAGGTTTTCACTAATCTGCAAATGTCTGTGATTTATCATCAAAGCATCACACAACTTGACTGTAAACAAATTTTAGGGAAGAGTAGAATTCAGTGATACAAAATCCAAAAATAGTAAGGACTGACAGTACATACACACACACACAAGCACTCACGCTTAAAGTGTCCAGACACAGTGCCTAAATATTATTATATGAAACAACTGGAAACAATTCAAGATGATATAGATTATATGTGAGTGTTTAGATTGCATAACATGCATGGGTGATTTTACATAGTTTGAAGAATGGGCAATCAATGAGGGCTGTGGGACACGATTTCATGGAAATGTAACATGACTTGCATTTTGATACAATGATATAATTTGAATAGCTAAAAGGACAAACAGTGGAATTTGGGGTTGAAGAGAGAACTGAAACAAAGGTTCCCTGTGAGGAAAAAGTCTTGTCCTTATTGGTTGAGAGAAAACCAGTTTGATCATAGTACACACAAAAGAAAGTGTGGAGAGAGTAGTCAAATACAGGATTGTAGAGTAAAAGAGAAAGGATTCTGGGAAATGGGAAATAAAAATTCAGACACAATTCATTCATTGATTTGTTAATCCTACAAATGTTTATTGAGTGTGAACTGCTGGCCATTTGCTGTTCTGGGTGCTGAAGTTATGGCAAAAAGACAAAATCCCTATATTCCATGAATTTATGATCTAATGACAGAAAAAATGCTGAACTCCAAATTAAATCAGATAGTTATGTAATTGTAGCTAGTGTTAAATGCTATGAAGAAAATAAAACAGCATGATGTGATTCAGATCAGTGTTGCATCTAAAGAAAATGCTAGATACGGTGATGTGAGAGTAAGGTGCATCAGAGTAAGAGGAAGTGGCCATTTGAGTGGAGACCAAACGATGAGGAGGAAGCAGTCAAGCAATGGCCTGGGATAAAATCTTCCAAATGAGTTAGAGCAAAACCAGTGCCCAGAGGCAGAGCTAAGCTTCCCTTGCTGGCCAGCTGGGAGGGAGTCCATGTATGGGAGCATAGTCACTGTAAGAGCAAGACTAGCAGGAAATGTGACTAGGGAGAGAGCTGGAACATGGAAGGTCCTGCAGAGCAAGAAAAAGGGTTTGGACTTCATTCCAACTTCAATAGAGAAGAATTGGAGGCTAATCAGGGAAGTGACGGTTCTGGTTTACATTTTAGAAACATCATCCTGACTGCCACCATGGAGAATGGGCTAGGGAGGAAATGAGCTAGGAGACCCATGAGGATGCCTTTATATGAGAAGAGATACAAATTAGGAACACTCAGAAGGTCAGAAGCCCTGGCTTCAAAGACCAGCTTTTACACCATTGGGCCAATCCTCTAACTGTTTTTGTTCTCAGTTTCCCTCCAGATGTAAAATGAAGGGGATGGACTAACTGCGCTTTCCCTTGCTGAAGTTCTAACAATTCAATTACTCGAGACACAATTTTCAGGGAGGAAATGTCGTCAGTATGCTCCATGGTGACAGAGGTGGCAGGAGAACAGAAAAAGAGCCTCTACATTTTGTAATAAGAAGGGTATTTGTGGGGACTGGAGAGCTAAAGCATGATGAGGATACCTCGCATTATCAGTGGGTAAGCAGAAAGTGAAAAAAAGAAAATTGAGGCAATTTTCTTAGATGCTTATTTGAAAGTCTGGCAGGGAAGGGAAGGTGATAGAAAGAAGCGTAGCTAAAGGGTGTCAAAGAGATAAGTGGAAACCTTTTTCAAGACCTAGAAAACTGAGTTGTTTGAGGAACTGAAGAGAAGAGGGGCAGCACAGGTGGGGATGCTGAAGAAGAGACCTCCAAAGTAGAGGGGGCAGAGGATGAAGGGCGCTCCGGGAAAGTCAAGGTTTTTCAAATGCGGCCCCCTGAAAAATAACACTTTATAGCTTAATTCCTGAGTTAGTGTTTCTAAATCATTCACTAGTGTCTAGCTTAAGCTTTCTCCTTTTTTCTTCTGTAATTGCTAATTTGATTTTTTTGTAATGCACACACAGAGACATTAAATATGACATACATATAACATGCTGTAATAGCGTCAAAATAATATTAGTACAAATAAAAACCTAGTGAGTCCAATTTAAGACTTCTATGCAGGTATTTTTTTGTCTTTGGATGTGCAGTCAAAATACAGTGCTTAAAAGTCATGATCATTTTTCTCAAAATGATTATACCAGGAGCTTTATACAGAGTTAGGATTCTTTCCTTATTTTTGCTTTAGATGCGTTTTCTCTTTAAATATTGTTTTTTTTTTAAATTTTTATTCAAATTCTAGATAGTTAACATATAGTGTAATACTGGTTTTAGGAAAAGAATTTAGTAATTCATCACTTACATATAATACCCATTTCTAACTTAAGTTCTTAAAGGACAAGAATTTGAGTGCAAGCAGTTCATTTCAGAAACACAGGGAACACCAGGAGGGAAGTGACCGGGAAGAGATGGGAACCATTAAGGGCATAATACTAAGCAGATAAAGCTCAATCTGTGGGAATGCCTGGGTGGGTCAGTCAGTTAATCTTCTGCCTTCTATTCAGGTCATGATCCCCGGGTCCTGGAATCTAGCCCTGTGTCAGGCTCCTTGCTCAGTGGAGAGTCTGCTTCTCTCTCTCGCTCTCTGCCCTACTTGTGCTCTCTTTCTCTCAGATAAATAAATAAAATCTTTAAAGCTAAATCCATGGGATACTCAGGAAAATGGGGCCAAACATGGGCTCAGAATCATCCCACCCCAGGGGTGAGTGAGTCGGGGTGTTTATGCACCAAGCCCATAGGAACCAGTGGTTGAAGCTACCTCCTGGGGTGTCTGTTTCCTGGCATTTCCAGCCTGCCCCAGGCAGTGAGGCTATGCATAGATTTCACATAAAAGTACTTCCGGCATAGACACACTGATAACTGGAAGTCACAGGAGCATTCTAGATGGTTCTGGGGTATGGGCACTAGAGTCGGGGCAGAGCGTTATAGGCAGAGAGGAGGCTTGTATGGGTTCTGATGTAACACTGCCCAAGAAAGCAAGCCACATCTGTATGCTGCTCAGACCAGTCCTGAAAACACACTTTGCTGTGTTCTGTATTCTAAAATGCCCTGAAACCAGAAAGGAGAGCAATCTATCCTGTCCTTTTCTTTACTCTTGCCCCTTTAGTCACTTCCCAGTAAAAGTGTTAGAGTAAATGTAATAAGGAGAAAGAGGGAAGTAGAAAGGACATAGACTAAGTAAGCAGGTGAGCAAGAGAAAGCTCTGCAAAGGGAAAGTGGTAGAATATAAATCAGAGATAGCTGGACATACCGCTATCCCACTGACAGATGAATACTGTCCATTTCAGAAAGGATAGCTATCGAGTGTATATTATACTCATAAAAGCATGAGAATATTTTGGTAAAAAATCAAGTATATGTATTCTATCCACATGTAAATAACTCATCTCAATCAGAGATTTTCGTTCCTTTGCCAAATAATCATCTATTCTGCACATGGCAAAAGAGAGAGACCAGATACATGTTGTTTGAAAGAAAACATATTCTCCTCTTGAACCTCCATAAGAGAAACAAGAAAAACAAGCCAAGTCTATGCCTGAAGATGCCAAGCTATGAAAAGAAGAAGTTGATTCCAGAGGTGAACTGTTTTCATGTTTTAGTTCTTTATGGACTTTAATCAGCAGTGAACTCTATAAAAGTGAGGTCGTCACACAAACAACACTCACTCCCCACATATTTCATATATGGTGGAGACCATAAGCTTGTTTGCCTCAACAAATACCAGCCAGTATGCAGGAAACTAAAGATTTAGGAGCTCAGTTGTATCCAAGGGTTTAAATCAAACTTTGCCTTGTCAGTACATAAAGCAATCCTTAGAGCTATCAGTTTCTCTAAGTGGTCACCGGGGTAATGATTCACCTTTGGGGGAGCCCTCATCTTTTGTTCTCAGCTAGTTGGCATCATCAGGCCTATGTAGAAGTAATATCAATCAACACAGAGCTCCGGGTTGCATCAGTTCATCTTAGACACAGGACGGTCCAGGGAGCAAAGAGCACGCAGTATGGCTCTTCACTGATGGCAGGCGACCGTTCACTCAAAAACACTGTGGAAGAAAATGATCATAATGCCCTTCCCCCAAAGTATCTCATTCATCTTTTGGTCACCAGCTTCCCCGCAGCCTAGCACCCAGAGGGAATCTAAGAGGATTTCGTGTGGTCACCTTACTTTATAACTGATTAATTAATCCTTCCATCCAATAAATTTTTACTGAACCCCTCCTATGTGCCAGGCCCCATAGAAGATATCTGAGGAACAAAGGTGAATAAAAACACAGGTGGCGCCTGTTCTCACAGAGCTTAGAGTTTTGTGGAGGGAGACAGTTAATCAAAATGTCACAAGCCAGCGTAAAATAGGACTGCTATATGTGTGGTGCAGAAAAGTTTTCAGCTGCTTCGAGAATCAATAATAGAAGGATCCAAGAGAAAGGCCAGGAAAGCCTGGGAGTTGACCAGGAAATGACCATGAAGTGGGAGAAAGAGAGAACAATTTAAAAAGTCTGAAGGGAGGGAAATGAAGCTGGATGGGCTGACAGGGCCAGGCCAAAAAGTCAAGGAATTTTACCTTTATCCTAAGGGCAATGGGAAGCCATTGACTGTTTTCCTGTGCGCGCGCGCATGCGTGTGTGTGTGTGTGTGTGTGTGTGTGTGTGTGTGTGTAAAAGAGGTGACAGGGTAGATTGGTGTTCTAAAACAGCTCTGTGGAGGATGGATGGGAGGGAGGTTAACACAGATGTGGGGAAAATAAGACATTACTGCAATCATCTAAGTAGGAGTTGACTGAACAATGATTAAAACAACAATCTCACAAAACGAGACTCATAGTTTGTAAATCATCTTGTAATTCTGATTCTTTTGTATGCTGCTCCTCCAACAATGACAAATAACTCACATTTCCTGAGGTCACTGTTGTTCATATGGTGGCCCAAGAGCAATTGGCATCAGAGTCAAGGTAGCAGGGGCAAACAAGAAGTATTGCTTGCATAAAATGCAGATACCTTGGCCCACTTAGGCCCTAGAGGATCACTACACCCAGTGAGGGAGCCAGGAATCTTTAATTTTAGAGGACATTCCAGGTAATTCTAATCCATGCTTAAGGTTACAGGCCTCTGGACAAAGATGCTTCAGCATAAAACATAAATCACTTATTTTAAATAATCTTTCGAGGTTGAATACTTAATTATTCTATTATGAAAAATGGACACATAATTAGTCACCCAAACTAATACCCACTGGAGACTAAAGGGGGAGAGTGGCTACTCATAGCAGGTGACAGCAGGTATAAACCAGGCCAACTGGGACATATTCACCCATAATATGCTAAATTCAACTTCAGTAATAGATGTCAGATTTTGACCTATAATAGAAACCACTCTATATTAGTGTAATACGATGCCCTTGGGAAATTTCTATTTGAGTTTTGAGATGCCAGTGCTCACCATGTTATGATTGCTTCTTCTCATGGACAGAATTAATAGTTTGTAGTTACTTTGAATGGCTTCTACAGCAAAGGCACTAACTTTCTAAGAGATAGAGTCTACATGTGCAGTATGAAAGGGAAGTAACACTGCTGGGAAAGCTTTCCTAATTTAAAAATAATGCTTGCTTGCTTCTTGTTTGTATTAAAGAGAAATAAGGAGAAATCTGTCCATTAGTGTCCTATGTGAGGTAAGAAAGTTGTCATGATGAGTTCAAACTTTCTTTTTTCTTTTTTAAGATTTATTTATTTCAGAGAGAGAGAGAGAGAATGAATCCTCAAGCAGACTCCTTGCTGAGTATGAAGCCTGATGTGAGGATCCATCCCAGGACCCTGAGATTACGACCTGAGCCAAAATTAAGAGTCAGATGATTAACTGACTGAGCCACCCAGGCACTCTCACAGTTTCTATATTAAGAAGAGTGATATAAGCAGTTTAAACATTTTTTCCCCCTCTCCCCTCTTCAGTCCCACTGGGTGTGTGGTTGCCTGGTTGTTGTGCAGGGGCTTGACCTCAACATGGCTGCCCTTCTGTCTTCCACATCCTGGGGAGAGGGACACTAAGTCAGCTCAAGACCAGAAGGATGACTGAAGGACCCCAAATCTGAGCAGAGGGAAAAGGCAGTGTGTGCCATGTCTGGACACATGTTGGCATTTTATTTGATAGGAGAAAAGGTGAGTTGACCTCATCTGTTTCTTGAGGGCCATTAGTTTCATCTCACTGTGATCTATTCTGATCTAGGTGGGGAACACACATCCTTTTTACCAAATTTCATAACAAGTAGAAAAAAGAAATCTATATTCCAGTCCTAGCTCTGCCGCTAACCAGCTGTGCAATTTTAGTCAAGTCACATAGTTTCTCTGCCCCTCAATTTCTTCATCTGTGAATAAAATGCACAGAAATAGACTAACCCAAAGGTGTCTTATAGCTTTAAATTTCTATGATTTTGATCATCTGTAAAAACTCAGCTTGGAAAGATAAGTATTTAAAACACTGCTGAAGTTCAGAGATTTTAATACAGAATGCCATTAAGATTAGATCCAGAAGATACCATGACTCATAAAATCTTTGTGCTTCTTTTCCAGCATGCATGTATTTTTCCTCTCTCTTTCACTCTTTTTCCTTGATAAAACCTTTCCTCTTTTTGCTGTGTACTTCTGTTGGACCCTAAGATAGAAGTCATCCCATGAAACCTTTGCATTTAGCACATTGCATTCTTCACCTATAAGAAACAGAAAAGGCCTGGAGAGCAACAGTAACAAAGTTTAGGGAAAGATACTTCTAACACTCAAGAGGAAATCATGCCCAACTAATGCTTATGGGAAAAATAATTCCCAAATAAGAATAATTCCAAGTATCTTCTGATCACAAGGCTTTAGAAAAATTAAAAAAAAAAATCACTCATCTCTCTATTTTTGTTATTTTTAACTCTGATAGTTGACACAAGGCCAACATGCAGACTATACTGCAAGATGTTGACAGTGTTACCGTGTTCTAGCACATTCCTTCATTCTCTGATGGGGACTACCCTTATATCTTACTTTACCCTGCTCAAACAAAGCAAAACAAAACCAAAAACAAACTATGGGAGCGTGTGTGCACACAGACATGCACACCAAAAAAAAAAAAAAAAAAAAAAGGCGGGGTGGGGGGAGAAGGAAGGAGGGGAAGGAAGGAAGAAAGGTAGGTAAATAGGTGGGTGGGTGGGTGGAAGGGAGGGAGGAAGGAAGGAAAGGGAAAGAAAAGGAAAAGGAAAGGAGACCTACCTCAAATACATATAATTCTCTAACCTGAAGATGACAAAATGCAATCACAGAGAATGTGAAGAGACAAACTATCCAACTTTGGAGAAGCTAGACAGTTGTAGAAGTTGGATTAAAATTATTTCATTTTGAATACCCAACCAGGCGTTAAATCCACTTACTAATTAGTAGTGAAGGTACAAAAAGCTGTAATTTAGCACTGATCACATAAAGGCAGAGACTCGGTTGATGTTAGCCTGAAACATCAAGTTCCTTCTAGAACACAAAGGACATAATAAATAGCAGCTAGTATTGGTATAAAACCTCAGAGTTAAACCAAACAACCTCATAAAACCATTTTACATGCTCCGAGCAATGGGGAATATTGGGCAAATAGTCTAGACCCCCCCTTTATAGACAAGAAAACAGGCCCAGATAGGTTATTCACCTATCTAGATGGGAGAGCCAGAATTTAAATGCTCTTCTGATTTCAAAAGTCATGCTCTTTCCACAGACTCAGGTTACTTCTCCTGCACCTATAGATTTATCCTTAAGGGCAATTTTATCCAAGAATTGGCGATCTTTATCTAACCTTGAACCACGCTGCTGACAGCATCTCTTCCAAGGCTTCCAGGTCATTCTTCAGAGAGTGGGTGATTTTTATCAGAGACGTCAGGTCTCAGATGACTATCAGCAGAACAGATTTAACAAACCACTACCACTTTCATAGTTAATGAGGATTCAATTAGCTCAAAACATAAGCCCACACCGGGATACAAGCTAAATGGAAATGTAGAGGCCAGTCCTCTGGCTGACAGCTTCCCCAGCGTGCCCTGGTGGCTCTGGCTTCTGTGATTTATTTACTCATTTGTTTTCTGGTGGTGGGGAGGGTGCACAGAATATATTGTCACTTTAGATAGCACTTCAGCAAACACCGTAACAACATTCCCAGGGATTTCTAGCAGCTTTTGCTCAGTCCTAGCATACTAAACTTTAAAGGGGGAAAAATAGCATCATATAAATCACAGGATTTTAAAAGAACATCCCAATTTGTTCACAGTTTAACATTACTACTGTCAGGAAAAACATATGAAACTCTTCTCTTTCATCCCTGGATTTGACTTACAAAGTGAACTAAGCACACAGTAAAATCCCCAAGATTAAATGTGTATGATGGATAAGAGAACAAAGTGTTTTCTTTATGTCTCTAATATGAACCCACGACCACTGGCACATCAATTCACATCCACTCCACATTATTCCTCATTCAAAACACTCCGCAATATTGCCAACTATCTTCCATATTGAACAGCTCTGTGAGGTTACATTAATAAATTTTCAGATGATGCTTTTATTGTCTGTTCCATCTATCAACAACATTTATTTCCTTAAAAAAAATGTTCAAGTCTAAAGCTACTTTACATAGAGGAAAACTCCACTGCGGAATAAGATGGTATAAAAAACTGAGCCATAATTTTCATTAAAGATATGCTCCAGATGGCTGGACATCTAAGAAGATTAGCAACAGAAATTATATGCTCGTAGTCCCTGGATGGCTGTCTGAGTGTAATGTAGGCATAAAAAACCAACAGTCAAGAGTGCCATATAGATGAGGAATTTCAGTGGTTGATGGTTACATGTAAGGTCATTAATGATCACTCATATGTTAATGTCAAAATTTGCACTCAAAATTTTTCTTCCTCCTCTGCCCCCCACCCTTTTAAAAAAAATTTCAGACAGAGAGTGCCACATGCACTCTCTGGGGGCAGAGGAGGAGGGAAAGAGAATCTCAAGCAGATTCCCCACTGAGTGAGGAGCATGATGCAGGGCTTGATCCTGGAAGCCTGAGATCATGACCTGAATCGAAACAAGAGTCAGATGCTTAATTAACTGAGCCATCCAGGCACCCCAACCCTTGTTTTTTGGAAGAATTCATAGGACAGGGGATCCAAAGAGCCTCCAGAAGGAAGTTAAGCTTATGAATTGAACAATAGCTATCCCCAAAGGAACTGATAATTCAGTCATTAACTAGTGAGTGGTAGGTGGGGTACTGTATTACTGATGTCTTTATTTATGTCTATAACAGCCGCATGTCTGAGATTCCTGGACATTTTAATTTAAAATAAGTCAATCAGAGAAAGACAATTATCACATGATCTCTCTGATATGAGGAATTTGAGAGTCATGGCAGGGGGTTGCAGAGGGTAGAGAGGGAAAAAATGAAACAAGATGGCATCATGAGGGTGACAAAACATAAGAGACTCTTAATCTCAGGAAACAAACTGAGGGTTGCTGGGGGTGGGGAGGGGAAGGGATAGGGTGGCTGGTTTACGGACATTGAGGAGGGTACGTGCTACGGAGAGTTCTGTGAAATGTGTAAGCCTGATGATTCATAGACATGTACCCCTGAAGTAAATAATACATTATATGTTAATAAAAGAAGAAAAATAAATTCAAGCAATTTAACATTCTCTCACTGTCCCTGTAAATACACATTGTCATATGACTAATATGTCCAAATTTTTATTTCAGAAAATACAGTCAATACTATTTACATACAATTTTTTAAAGATTTTATTTGCTTACTTGTCAGAAATAGAGAGAGAGCACAAACAGGGAGAGCAGCAGGCAGAGCAGGCAGAGGGAGACACAGTCTCTCTGCTGAGCAGGATCCCAGGACTCTGGATTATTACCGGAGCCAAAGGCAGACACTTGGCTGACTGAGCTACCCGGGTGTCCTGACTATATATTTTTTGATAATTGCTGACAGAAACTTATGTATCTTCTGTGTTTGTTCAACACCAGTGAATTGGGAGGCAACTGCCTCTGCTAGGAAAGAATACTTTAAGTTTTGAAATGCAATAATAAGACCAGTAATAATGAAAATAATAACAACAAGAACAGTAAATGGCTTACATGGAGAAGAGAATGTGTCATACTAAGTTCAGTAAACAGACACTGTATGCAGTTTGCCAGCTCCCAATTATAATTCAAGACTGTCAGGGGCAGGGACACCATTTTACATATTATACCCTATCACCACAACCTGCACAACACAGAATGCAGTCAATGAATGTCCAATGTTGTCGAATATGATGATACTCGATGTGGATGGTATCCCCTTATGTTGCCCTTAATGATACTGTGTGTAAGATTAATACCTAACTAGTTATATATTCTTAAGTACTTTCAACAGAAAAGTTTTTGAAAAAAAAATTGTGCCATCAGAAACATAAAGCAATGGAATGACAGAATATTTTTACAGAAGATAAAAGCACCATTAAATTGATTTGTGCCCCTAGAAAATGAGATTTTGCATGCTTATCCTTTAACTGACATGCCCACCACATGCATCTCGCACAAGAATACATCAATGTGTAAGCTGTAGAGTTATCTCTCCTAAAATGTCCTGGGAATTTCTGGAGACTCACAGACCCACTCCTAATCAAGGGCTCTATCCTTCTCATCCTCTTCCTTCCCGGGGTTTTACCGAAAAGAAAAGCTCTAATGTAGTGCATTAGTTAGACTTTTGAAAGTCAGAGACAGATTATATAGTTAATTCTCCTGGGGGCTCATGTCAGATCAGAGAGAGAAGCCTCACCTATTTGCACCTAAATGGAAATTAAGGATAAAGCAAGAATATCACTTTTTTTCTAGTGCAATTTACATAATACCTGCTTTCTAGTCAGGCAAAACTCATGTATAGAGTAGGACCTAGCTGAAGATTTCACTGAAGAAATGTTGCCAGAAATATTGTCCTGGTGGGCTTTTTGACATTAAAACTATTATTTTTATCCCTAACCTCTGAAAGTGACAGGAAGCTCTCACTTGAGCTGCTTTTTTGTCATTGAGTGGGACGTGCATTCTGACAACCCATTCAGAGCCACAGTGGGAGTGGCGAAGCGAAGGGCTGTCTGGGGAAGACACCTGTAACCCTGCCAGATGATTCATCCTGGTAAGTGGAAGGAAATTCAGATGCATGAGTAAGAAATAAGCATGGTCCTGGGGGCACCTGAGTGGCTCAGTGGTTAAAGCCTCTGCCTTCGGCTCAGGTCATGATCCCAGGGTCTTGGGATCGAGCCCCACATCGGGCTCTCTGCTCAGCAGGGAGCCTGCCTCCTCCTCTCTCTCTGCCTGCCTCTCTGCCTACTTGTGATCTGTCTGTCAAATAAATAAATAAAAATCTTAAAAAAAAAAAAGAATAAGCATGGTCCTAAAAGATAATCAGAAAAGTCATTATATCTATGTATCAGTGCATTTAAAGACTAATGAAATGGGCAAGTCGTGGCTCCTGAGACAAGTTCCTCTCCTACAGGTCTTCCACCTCACTCTGACAAATTGTCTTCTAGATTCATCTATGGTCAACTTATTGCTAGGCAACCTTCTGTTGCCACAGGGAGGGAGAAAATAGAAAACTAGCTGAGGAACTGGTCTCCTCTTCCAGGTCTGCTGCTTGTGGGCCGTATGACCTTGTTAAAGCCCCTTGGTTATCTGGGACATTGTTTTCTCATATGCAAAGTGACATGGCTGGATACTCAAGATAACATTTCTCCTTCCGAGCACCTACTGGTTGCTAACTATCCTGTTTATCTCTACACCATGGCTGACATTCATGTGTCATGCAGATCTTCCCTTAGAAACTCATGGATTGCTGGGGTGCCTGGGTGGGTCAGTTGGTAAAGGGGCCCACTCTTGGTTTCAGCTGAAGTCATGATCTCAGGGTTGTGGAATGGAGCCCTGCATCAGGCTTTACACTCAGCTGGGAGTCTGCTTGAGATTCTCTCTCTCCCTCTGCCCCTACCCTTGCTCTCTCTCATTCAAATAAATAAATCTTAAAAAAAAAAAAAAGGCAAGAAAACCATGGAGAGAAGAGACTGACCACATTGTACACAGCTGCACGAAAATGAACAGTTGGTAAGCCCATCTTATGCTCTTGACTGCCTACACATGGAGATTATCCAACCTCTTTTGCAGCCCTTGTCTCCAAGATACCAGATGACCACTTTATAGATTCTCTCCATCACCACAGATACTAACCCTGAAACATTCTGGCCATAACTTTGGCTACACAATAAAGATGCTGCCCAGTTTTCATCATCTTACAGCCCAAGAAACACAGCTGGCTCTGTGTGCCCAGAACTTCCAGACACTGGTAAGGCCACTCTGGAAACTCAGCTCCAAAAGAAAGGCTTTGAACTTGTTGGGCTGAGAGGGGTTCCAGGAGCTCCTTGTGAGGGTCTGCCCTGGGGCCTAGCTGCCCACATCCTGTCTGCCAACTTTATACTGTCTTTCTAGGACCTGCCTTTCATTATGTCAAGGACAAAGTAACGCTCTAAAAGTTGCTAATTGTTTGAATTTTACAAATGGAGCAGCTTAGTTAACAGGCAACAAATAATTAGGATGAATTTAGAATCTTATTTTCTTTGTGTCCATGGTTCCCTCCTATTTATGGTTTTCCATTTCCAGCAGGGCCTTCCTTGACACTTCTGTTTCCTCAGACACCTCCACTGGCCTCCACCCAGGCCCGGGGTCTGTGGGCTGGACGCACCCTATTCTCCAGTCATTTTCCTGAGTGGCTCACGGACTCAGCTGTCTCAATGCCATTCTATTCCTCCAAGAGTCTTGGCCCCAGAGTCCTATTCTTCCAAGAGTCTTCTGCCTCCCCACTGCCTCCTCACTGCCTCCCCAGCGATGAGCTCTCTACTGTGAGTGAATGACTAGGAGTAAGGTCCCTAGGGCCCTGAGAGGTTAGGTAAATCCTCAAACATTACAGCTTGCACAGCTCAGTTGGGATTTGGGCCCAGGCCATTTGTCTCTAATGGCTTTAAGCTTACCCATAATTCCCTGCTGCCTCTCACCAGGGTATACCCATAATCTTCTGCCAGGTTTCACTGGAATGCCTATAATCCCCTGCTGCTTTTCACTGGAGTACCCACAATCCTCTGCTGTACCTCCCTGGAGTAGCCATAATCCTCTGCCGCCTCTCATCACAGTATCCACAGAAGCAAAGAAGAACCTTCCCATTTATCTGAATTTTAGTATCTTTCTTTTTTTTAATAATTTTTTAAAGATTTTTATTTATTTATTTGACAGACAGAGATTACAAGTAGGCAGAGAGGCAGGCAGAGAGAGAGAGAGAGGAAGCAGGCTCCCTGCCGAGCAGGGATCCCGATGTGGGGCTCGATCCCAGGACCCTGAGATCATGACCTGAGCTGAAGGCAGAGGCTTAACCCACTGAGCCACCCAGGTGCCCCTGAATTTTAGTATCTTTCAAGGGCCAACTCAACTCCCACATTCTGCAGAAGATCAACATGCCTCCCAAACAAAAGGCATCAGGTTGACTAATCTGGGGAAAATGTTGGTGGTAGGTTACTGAAAACAAGACCCAGGCTGCAAGAAACTTTAGCATGATACGAGCAAGAAAAAAAAAAAAATATATATGTGTGTGTGTGTGTGTGTGTATGTATATATATAAATTATATATAAGTATATAAATATATATTATATATAATATACAGTAATTATATATATATGTGCATATATATATTTACATATATATATTTACATATATGCACATATATATATATATGATCTAATGCCTTGTCATGTAGTAATTCTCAAGCCAGGCTGTGTATTAGAATTGACCTGTGGAGATTTTAAAACTTTCATGCCCAGGCCACACACCAGATCAATTAAATCAGAATTCCTGGGGTGGAAAAAGGACATCACCAATTTTTGAAACTCTCCAGATGACTCTAAGACACAGTCAAAAGGGAGAACCACTGATGTAGAATGTAATTAATGCTACCCCACAAGGCTATGAGACTTGGAATCATGAGCCTGAATCCACTACAGCCTGACCCTATATGACCCTTAGAAAGTCAAATGCCTCTGTGAAACTCAGTTGCTTTAGAGTAAACATGAACTTATTATCCTTCCTATATTGAGAGGTTAATGTGAGGAGCAAATGAGATGACATAAAAGCGTAAACTGTAAAACACGTATTAATTGTTATTGTGGCAATTTTCACAACTCTTCCAGTGGCGATGTCCAAATATTTAGGTAAAAATAGGTAATAAGAATTCATGGAGAAGAAAAAATACAATAATAATAGGGTTAGACAAGTTAAATATAGTGACCCAAGAGACAGATCTTAAGAATACATTTTACAAGTTATTTTGTGAATGGAATAAAAATGCTATAAGAGTATTTGCAAAGGAATTGTTTTCAAATCATTACATATAATTACAGCAGAAGCTTGCTAACTCAGACTAAAGTATAAGCTTGGCATTAGTGGAGAGAAATGGATTTATTATGCTAATTTATTAATTTAGTGTAGAAACAAATTTATTTGGGGAGGGTGGCAAACCGACCAGATAGAACATCTTTGGAAAAACATATTTTTATCTGTTTACAAGACAATGGAATGATCATGAATGCCGATCTTTCACTATTCATTTAAACAAGTAAGGGAAGAATACAGCCATTATAGGACCCCAATTCACTGGGCTTGCTCTAAAAGTTCCTTTCAACCTCTTGGTTTGCCACGTGGTACACTCCACAGAGAACGTGTAGTATATGGGGCTGGCATAGCAGGGCAGTCCTTCAGTAGTTCATTATGATAGTACCAGCCTGATGTCTGGGTTCTGAGAGTATGAGGACAGGAGGACCAAGAGGAACAATGCTTTCTCTCTCCTTTGTATGCATATGTCACACGGAAAACCAGAGAAATGATGGCTGTAATTTCTAAGCTGCATTTGTTGGTTTTCTCTTCACTTCCATATCCCTATGCTACTTCCTAATCCCTCTCTTCCCTGGCACCACTGGTCAAAGAAGTCTCATTGAGACTTAACCCAGAGGATTATAAACTCCTAAATTACTTTAGAAAAAGGATTTGCCAGTTTCCTTCTACTCCAAACCCCACATCCTAAATTCCAGTGTTAACTCCAGTGAGATAAGTTTATAGATCAAAGCCCACAGATTTAACCCATTCATACCAACATGTGAATTATCTTTCCTTGAGCATTTTATCTTCTGGATTTTTTATTTCTTACATGGAATGATGCTTTAATGGATGGAATTTCAGAAATTTCAGAATTTCTCCCTATCTAAGGGAGAAAATGTTGGTAGATAGTGTCTGGGGATGACAGATGGCACAGAGGGAGGAGAGACTGACACAAAGGTCAGTCCCATTTGGGAACCTGACCTGGGTTCAGTGCTCTTGAAATCCACATTTTTCAGTCTTATTATTTTCTCCAGTTATGAGCCTTTAGGCTTTCAACAGCTTTCACGGTGCTAGCCAATAAGGTAGACTAGAATGGGGCAGGGTAGGAGAGGAATCTGCCTGTGTGAAAAGAAAGATGAGTAGACGGATAGGGCTAAATATGTCATAATGATACTAGCTACTGTCTGCTGAACACCTAACATGTGCTGCACACATTACCATTTGCCTTCTCCAATTGTTAGATGAAATCATGTCTAAGGCAGCACTTCAAAAATAGCAGCCTTTCTAGTTAGCCTTGCTATGCCCATGTGGAGAAGAGAAAAGGGAGCCTCAAGTTGATTAAGTTGCCCAAGATGACAAAACTGAGTGTGAAGAACAAGATCTGCTCCCAGGTCTAGCAGACCCTGAAACTTCTCCTTTACTTTAATCCCCCTTCATACATTCCCCAACCATAATCCTTTAAAAAATATGTATTTATTTATTGTAGAGAGAGAAAGAGAGAGAAAGAACATGCATGCAAGTGGTAGGGAGGAAAAGGGAGAAAGGGAATCTCAAGCAGACTCTGCTGAGCGTGGAGCCTGACACGGGGCTCGATCTCAAGATCCTGAGATCATGACCTGAGCTGAAACCAAGAGGTGAGCAATCAATCAACTGATCCACCCAGAGCAACAATTCTTTATTTGCATAGTCCCTAGAAAGTCAGGGGCTGTGGAGAGTTCACTGTATCATTTTCATGATCTACAACTTTCCTTTCCTCAGACTGTTTCTTCCCATTATTAATCTAAATGAGCTCTTAACATAGGAAAAAGAGGAAACATGGAACACTGTTTGTATCTGTAGAAAAAGGAGTGGCTGATAGACTGATGTGGGATGGAGGGGACAATCCATGTTCAATGAATTCTCCACTACCTCCATTCTTTCGGAGCCTGAGGACTTACAAAGCCTGGTCGACGGAGGACAAATCCTCCCTCTTTGGATGCCGGTACAGCTGGAACTGGCCCTCAGCATCCAGAGTCAATAAGCTCCCCTTCTAGGCCAGAGCAAAGTATGAGTGGAGAGAAAGCAATCATTGAGTTTTCATTGCCTTCTACATTCTCTTCCACCCGTAAGTCAAACTTCCTTATGTCTTCCTCCTCTCCTCCTCACAGTGTTGGGCTGGCTAGCAAAGACCTCCAGAATCAGGGAGTTGACTCACTCCCGATCCTAGTGATGTAGGAATCATCTGGGGACATTTTTGAACATACCAAGGCCCAGGCTCTTCAACTGGAAGAGATGTTCTAGGTTGAGACACGGGCAAGCTGAGACCTAGAACAGAGCCCAGCCCAGCCCTTTGTCTTCCAGTTGAGTCCTGGGTAAGTCACATGCTGGCAAATGGCCAATTTTCCCAAGCCCAGAAACTGCTGGACAGGGCACAGGGACAAGCTCTGGAGTCTGCCAGAGCTGTGGTTATTCCTCCTCAGATCTGCTGGTCCGGCCAGTTAACGCCGGAATTCTGCAATGACGTCGAGGCAGATGGCAGCCTCCTAGCAGAGCACTCTCCTCTCACCCCACACATGGTGATTCCTCTTCAATTGCCATGCAGTGCGTGGTGTGCAGACAAAAGTCAGTAAGGACAAAAGAACCGAATGGTTACCGCAGACAAGCTTGCTATAATGAAAGTGCACATACCCCCCCGCCCCAGCAGGTGCTTTCTACTTTTTTCTTAACTATTTCTTAGTTCCAAAATTGTCCATTTCCCCCCATAGACTATTTTATCTCCGTTTTATAAAGCACTGATAAGGCAAGTCCAAAAACAAAGAAAATCATAATTTTGTTGCTTCAGGTGAGTTATAGAAATAGAATCAAAGCTCAAGAATGGATATTGCCCTGATTTTGCTCTATTTGTATTCATTTGTTTCCTAAGAGGAAGAACAAACTGATGTGCCTAGTTGATGAGCTGAAGTACCCAAAGTATTTGCACTTACTAAAGGGCAACATCTTTTGGTTTCTACCTACAGAACCTCCTGACCTGAGACATTTACTGGGTATTCCAAAGTAAAGTCTCTATGGCCCTCTGTGAGATGAGCGGAGGAAAGCAGCTCTCAGGTTCACTGGCAATAACCAGCTCCCCTGTATGCAGAGGTGCTTCTCCGGGGCACCGTCTTATTCATAGGTTACATTTGTTTTAAGAGAGAGACCATATTCTGTTTTGACTCGGTAAGAGTTCCATTCAGGGTCAAAATATCTAATAGGGAAAACACTCATGTCTGAGCACAGGATTTAGACAGAAATTGAGAAAGAGAAAGTAGAGTCAGAGCCCCTTAAACCAGGGAATTTAAATTCCCAAAAAGAAAGGAAGTAGCTGTTTAAACTCTTAGTGATATTATTTAAAAGTACTCCTCTGTTTCTTTCAAAGTATTTAATATGACTTTGGCATTTCAGAGATGAATGCTCTCCTCAGTCAGATGCCTCTGTATGAGATTGTTTTGAAAACTTCTGGAATTTGGGAAAGTCTTCTGTAGAGTGCAAAACTGTAAGTTCATCTTAGAGAATAGTTTCAAAGAGAAAAGGAATATTTTATGAAAGGCAATGTTTTTGGCTGTCCCAAACCTTGGTTTTGAGAAGTCCTACCGTCTTTCTCTAAACTTACTACCTAAATGGTAGATGCTGCTTAAAACAAAGAAGAAGACAAAGAGGAAGAAAACCATTTCCTCGAGGATCGGTTTTTAGCCATTTAAGACTTAACACACAATAAAAATACTCCCTTTATTACCATTACTCACTTCAGCAACTCTTCAAAGTTCACAGCAATTCAAAGAAAAGGCCAACTTTCTTAAAGCAGAATCAAAGGCACTTGAGATTTCCTGAGATTATAGGCCACAGATATACATAAAAGAGCTCAATAAAAATATTTCATGTCCCATTGTGTATTATAATTTAATAAATACCTATGCAAAGGCTTAGCCACTCTGTCAGCAGACATTCAATAGAATTTGAAATCATTTTTTTTCCAGCTGGTATGCACTCACGGAATGTACTCACTTTTGATCTGTTTTTGCATTTGTTAAGCACATTTTATTTAGGTTAAAAAAGAAAAACAAAACAACCCCACTTTTCGGAAAAAACTTGGATGAATTACAGACAAGCTTTCCAAAGAGTTCTCAAGAGTTCAGTTCTCTTGGCTAACTAACTGCCAGGGCACTTATGAGACAAATACTATGATTGAGAGAATCAGCATAGATGTGTATACATGCACCAGACCGAGAAAGGGGCTTTGAACCTCAACTCCTTCTTCTTCCTTGCAAAATAAGAGAACAGGGATTTTAGAATGGATGGATATTAAAGCACCTTACAGGTTCCCAATGCACTTACAGAACACAGGAGTCAGAATGACTCATCAAACTTGGAAATGACAAAACAACAGAGATGCTAAGGAGGAGCCCAGATAGCTCAGTCTATGATGATTCCCTTGGGTAATTCTGCTAGTCAGTCAGAAAGTAGAGCCAAAAATCTTGTAGCTTCCAAAAATCACAGTTTTTTCAATTTTGCCTCGCATTTACATATATTCATGAAAAAAATGGTTTCATGTTAAAGTTTGAAAAGTTCACACTTCAAATATACTAAGAATATTGCTATCAAAAAGAGCTTTCTTAGAAAGGTAACTTTTGTAACAGATTCTTTAATTTTTCAACCTTAACTTTTCTTCCTAGTGCACTGAAATTTTTAAATTTGCTTAAGTCATTACAGGAAAAAAGGTGAAGCTTTAGGCAAAAATTTCCTACCCCTGATAAGAATGAGAATTTGTGAAATAAGTAACATCTCTACCAGGCAGGCCTTGAGCTTCAGTGAGGAAGATCCCAGCCTATGTCAGGAGCTTTCTCATGTGCATAAAAGGATATATATATATATTTTTTTTAATTTGTCAGAGAGAGAGGGAAAGAGAGCTAGCGAGCACAGACAGACAAAGTGGCAGGCAGAGGCAGAGGGAGGAGCAGGCTCCCTGCCGAGCAAGGAGCCCGATGTGGGACTCGATCCCAGGATGCTGGGATCATGACCTGAGCCGAAGGCAGCCACTTAACCAACTGAGCCACCCAGGCGTCCCAAAAGGATATATTCTTGATGACTGACAGATTTTAGGATAACTAGAAAGGATCCTTCTCTCTAAGCATCACCTACTTCATCACATCTGAGAATATTTTGAAGGAACTACTTAAGGAAAAAGTTATTTTGATTTTCAGTTAAATCACTTCAAATGGCAATGATTTGGGTAACATACTGTATTGCTTTAAACTCAGGCGATCAGTGACCAAACATGAGCCATCATGGGAATAATGGAGCTGGGCTCAGAAAACACATAGTTCAAGGATCTCTACAAAGGTGGCACAGAGCAAAGGGTTAAGGAGAGGGAGCCTCAGACACTAGGACACTAGTGTAATGTGCTCTCTGCTGGGACAATGACTTAGGCACCTCTCTGTCTCTCTGTGACTTCTCTCTACTCCATCGTTATGACAATCTATGCCCTCTTCTTGAAAGGGCAGGAAGGAGCTCAACCAACCTAAGGAGGGTAACATTCACTTTGTGCAAGCTTTTTAACCTCCTCATGACTCAGTTTCATCTTCTGTAAAATAAGGAAAATGATCAAAGTGTTCTTGTGACAATTCCATGAGTTCACACTCATAAAATGATTAGAATATGACCAGCACATAATAGATCCTCAGAAAGTGGTGGCCAGTCATAGGTCAGAGTGTCATAGGTAGAGACACTCTCCCTGTGCTATACTCTGTGTAAACTAGGCCACACAGGATAGAAAGAAGTGTCAACATCTTACAGTTCTAAAAGCATTAAAAACCCTGAGAAATCCTCTCTCTGTTCTGGGGGTTGTCTTTAAAAGATTTTTAATTAGTCCCTGTATAAAAAAAAAAAGCCACTATTTACAGACTAAAGAATGACCCATAAAAACCTCAACTTTGATCTTCTTTTAAAACATGAGGCCGTCCATCCACATGGGTGTGTACTTTTGGGTGGGACTGCTTCCCTTAGACCAGATAGAGGCTCTTTGGTTTGCCACAGTCCTCACTGCTCCCTCATGCCCTTTGGCATGAAACAGGTGTGGGTTGTTCTTGCATAGTTTTCAAAAGCAAGGCTATCATTTATTAATAAAACTAACAAACCCCAAGAAACTTTCTCTGTAACTATTTCCTTTCAAAGGTGGAAAAAGAGCATGTAAACCCTTGGAGAACACTTAATTTTTCTCATACTTTGCCCACTTTGGCCATTTACACTCTTTGGCCACTGTAAACACTAGAGGCACATTTGCAATCTCATATCTAGTCTTAACACCTCTTCTACAAATATGAAAAGCAAGGACCCCGGAGAGGTTAGGTGACCATCTGAGGTCACAGGCCTTTCTTGTTAGTGGCAAGAGCTGTGGCCACACACAGGTCTTTTCCCCTCATCGGTGTTTCTGCTTTTACACCCACCATTTTCTTTCTGAATGGATCAGCTAATGTGGGTTCAATCCGTGTTCCGTATGACAAAGCAAAGACAAGAGGAAGCCCCTCGATGGCAACAAGGAAGTATCAGGTCACTACAGACAAAAGGAGCCTATAAACAGGGTGATCCCCTGGGATTCTTGGCAGGATTCTCCTTTCTTGGGATGACTGTCTGAAATATTCTTTTGAAGATTTTAAGTCATCTCTACACCCAACATGGGACTTGAACTCACAACCCCAAAATCAAGAATCAAACACTCTACAGACTCAGCCACCCAGGAGTCCTCCCCCTTTCTTCTTTTTTTTTCTTTCTTTGTCTTAAATATAATGACGGCCAACATGGAGGGAATGATGCTCCTTTCAAGCAGCTGCTTGAAAAACTCATTTATGCTTAATCACCACCTTTCATGTCTGATCATGATTTTTTTCTAACGTGTTTCCTAACTTACTTAACTAGATGACGTAGTGACCAGGTGACAAGAATATATAAGATGACACGTATGAACCCCCCAAATTCCCAGCAAGAATAAGCAGGAGAAAGAAACAAAACAGCAGAGAAGCTGTACCATTCCTACTTGTTTAGGTTGCTTCACAATCTTGGGGGTCAATCCTCCAGTGAAATGACACTGTCCTAGGTCCCAGGCATAGTCCCTTCCCTACATGCACATAATGACATTATTTCTCTTACAGCTTTCCCGCAAGAGAAATGACAGGCATGAACATTACATGGCTTATTAATTTAGCTCCATTGACTTTCACTCATTTTTCATTTCTGCTTGTTGAGACAGGGACTCCGTGAACTGGTGAATTTAGTCTGGGCTCATTCCCTATCCTACCGTCAAAGTGTCCCACAGATAACTGCTCACTTTTCCTCCATGTATCTCATTTAGGAAAATCTATGATTTATCTCCAGTTTTATCACTGAGCATTTGCCAGAACTGGAACAGTTTTCTTTGAGACTCATCCTTAGAAATGAGGATGGTAATGTCTATTGGAGAGACTGCTGATACGAACAAATGAGACCAATTTTGCGCACTTTGTAAACTGTACAGCACCAAGCATAGGTGCCCTAATGGTCAGATGGTGTATTAAAATATGAGAGATAGAAGATGTTTTGAGAAAGAAGGCTGTAGGATTTAGGAAGAAGCTCATGACTCCTGGGTCTGTATCAAGAGACAACAGACTAAAAAAAAGAAAAAGGAAAAAAAAAAGCAAAATTGATTATTATTTTTTAAAATATTTTTATTTATTTATTTGACTAAGAGAGATCACAAGTAGGCAGAGAGGCAGGCAGAGAGAGAGGGAGAAAAAGGCTTCCTGCAGAGCAGAGAGCCTAATGCGGGGCTTGATCCCAGGACTCTGGGATCAGGACCTGGAGCTGAAGGCAAAGGCTTAACCCACTGAGCCAGCCAGGCACCCTGCAAAGTAGATTATTAAACCTAAGTTCTGGTCAGGAGGCAGAGCCTCCAGGAAGAGCAGCATGGTACGTTTGGTGGCATCTTCCTTTGTGTTTCCAGAACCCATCCATGCAAACTGCTGTTTTGGCCCCTAGCCCATTAGTGCATATTTAATCATTTGCCTTCCCTTACCACTCCTCAGCATCTTATAAATTGAGCTTTCCAGGAAAAGGTCTCTTCGAGGCAGGCATCTTTGCATCTCCAGCACTCAGCTTGGTGTCTACTAGGAACTGCCAGCCTGTTGGGCTAAAGCTACTTGAGTGTGACAGACAATGCTTGCCCCATCCCTCCCTCCTGCCAGAGATGTCCACATCCCAATGCCTAAAGCCTGTGAATATGGCACCTGACATGGCAAGAGGGACTTTGCAAGTGTGATTAAATGAAGTATCTTGATTTGGGGAGATTATCCTGGATGGGGCCTAGGGGATCATGGGATACTCGTAAGATGGAGGACAGAGGGAGGGTCAAAATCAGGAAAAGGAAACAGGACAACACAACCGGAATCTGGAGTGATGTAGTTTGAAGATGGGAGTTAAAAACCAAAATCCAAGGACTACGAGAACCTGGAAAAGCTAAGGAAACAATTCTGATCTGAAGCCTCATGTAAGAATGTTGCCCTACCAGGACTATGAGTATAGACTTTTGACCTCCAGAATTACAAGAGAATAAATTCATGTCTAGACACTAGACAGAATACAAGAAAAATAAATTTGTTACAGCAGCAATAGGAAATGAGACCCTTGGGTAAGAAGTAAGTGAATGACTATCACTGGAATGAATGAGAAGATGAATGAATAAAGAGAGCTCTAGATAACGAAAGACCCAGGTTCAGGTTCCATAGCCAGCTGGCTAAGCTAGGTCCCATCATTTAGTCTCTCTGGAATTCCTTAGCCTGAAGAGCTGAGCACATGGAATCAGACCAATTAGAGTGCAAGGGCATAGGAGGCTACTTCAGGCTGTGCATCTTGGGGCAAGTGGTTACCCTCTCTGAGTCTATGTCCACGACTATAAGACGGCAAAAGTGACTCTACCGTGGTGAGGACTGAAGGGGCTCCGATCTAGTCACATTCAGTAAGAGTGAGGCAAATGGGAAACTGTGGTCAAATAAAAATGTGACTAATGTTACGTCATGTGGCATCTTGAAATCACAACATTTCTCCAAGTTAAAAAAGAGTGAAATATTGCAGAGTAATGCTGTGTAAACTGTGAACCACTGGCTGCCTCATGGTCTGTTTCAGCCACTGAACAGAAAAAAAAAATCCTGTCCTTTGAGAGAATCTGTGCTGAATTATGCAAGCTAGAAACAATATAAATAACAAATTATGAGAGGTCTTCAGGAGCACACCCCTAGAACAAAATATGACCAGCCTTTAATGCATGCAAAGCAATTAGCATGGGCCTGGAACACAGGAAGCTATTACTCTGCTATTATTATATTAACTCAGTGATAAAAGCCTCAGGATAAACACTTCCATGATGGGAAATGAAACAAACTCGAGCTTTCCCACGGGCCTAAGCTTCTCCTGGCCCTCCGGCTCCTGTCAGAGAAATCTCACAGTTGGAAAATCTGAGTCAGGTGTGCTAATAACACCCCATATGATGAAACAATAAATTTCCCTGCTCTTATCTGAAACACAGAGTCTGGCTTAGGGAGTTGTTTACTATGTGCTCCCCTTGTATCACTACGCACACCTTACACACCCTCTTTTGTTCCCCTCAGCCATATTTACACTAGGATTTGTGAGATGGCACAGACCTTCCTGGGACTCAGTGCCGCCCAGCAATACTCCTCTTTCTCTTCTCTTCATCCTCGTTC
>ML109585.1:38908-49700 GCA_003697995.1 Taxidea taxus jeffersonii
AGTGCCGCCCAGCAATACTCCTCTTTCTCTTCTCTTCATCCTCGTTCCTTAAACCCCCAGAGAACAAGGTTGTGTTCCGTACATAGTAGAAGCTCAATAAATATCTGTTGAATGTATAAGTAAGCGATTTTATGGATTATACAAGCCATGTATCTCTCCCATTCTCCAGACAATGAGCCACAGGCCAATTAGAGCGATGACTGAAAAATCCCTTCAATGTAGCATTAATTCAAGTTAATAACTGTCTCCTCCTCAGAGAGGAGAGCTAATTTCTCAAATCCAATAGACTGGGTTATAGAGAAGAAATAGTTTTAAGATACATTTTTAAAACTGCATCTGTTTTTCTAAGGAGCTTTCAACTTCCCAAAATGAGATCTGATGGTATGTGTGGACACCGGAGGGTTGGCTAATAAGTGGTGTGGAGACTAGAAAGGAGAGATCAAAAGAAAACAAAAACCTGGATGAAACAGAACCATCCTGAGGAGATCAGGAAAGGCACAAGAGCAACACTGAATGATTTAGTTCTAACTGGAGCCTGGCGTTACCTGGGAGGAGGAACAAATGACTTCAGTTTGGGATTTGCAGGACTCAGGCTGCGCAGAACAACTTAACGGAGAAGCAAGTCCCGTGTTTGACTTGGACCTCCTCTTTCTACCAAAGCACACAGAGTACCTCGGAGAGATCCAGACCTAGGAGGACTTAAATCCTTATTTTGACTTTAGGTCACCACACATCGGACAAAGGTGAGAATGTGTTCCTTGGGTAAAGACCACCCCTCGAGAAGACTCTAAATCCTCCCCCTTGAAATGGAAGTTAATGACTTTTTCTTACTGTCTTCTGGAGCTAATTTTAATTACTTCCCTGGTAAGAAGTCAGTGCTTTGCACTGTTTTCTCTGGAGATGGATAACAGTTGTCCCCGTTGTCCTAAAGTCGCTTGTATGCTTCAAGAGTCAACTACGTAGGGCATAAATTTATTAAGGTTAACTCTGCCTAGATTTCTTAACTTCATATAATACTGTGGCTTTTGGAGTGCCTGGGTGGCTCAGTCAATTAAGCATCCAACTCTTGGTTTTGGCTCATGGCAGGACCTCAGGGTCATGAGATCAAGCCCCACGTTGGGTCTCCATGTTCACTGAGGAGTCTGTTTGAGATCCTTTCTCCCCTCTCCCTCTGCTCCTCCTCTCTCTCTTTCTCAAATAAAGAAATAAATATTTAAAAAAATATTGTGACTTTTATTATCAGATTCCTTCAAATCTTCATAACAAGATAGGTTGTAGACCCCTGATTCCATAAATTCACGGAAAATCATGTGACATGATCTTTACCAGTGAGGTTCCTCTGCTTATCTCCCCAAGCACACTTGCTTTTTAGCCAGCAAAAAACTTGGGCTACCCAGTGATTTCCACAAATATCTGCCCATTTTCATTTCTAGAGCCTTCACTTGTATGTGGCCAGGTTTAGTCATGCTCAGATTGGAGGCCTTGATTGCCATCCCAGCTGCTTTGCTAGTGTTAACCATGGAATGAAGACTATCAGAAGACTAAGACTGGTTACTTCATCTACCACTTACTATCCCTGGACCTCTTTACACTCTACATTGCCCAAGGTTCAAGGTCACACCCTTGCAAGGTTCAAGGTCATAGCACGCAAGCATGACCTCATCCAGCTCTTCCATGTACCCTCAGTCTCACCACTGAGATTTTTATCTCACCAGGCCATTATTTACTTACCTTGAGCTTCTTATTCTCCATGAGTCTGCCATGCAGATTCAACCACTGTATCTTCTTCTAGGCATCTCTCTGATTGTAGCATCCTTCCTCCCTATCCCTCAAGCCCCCAAGTACCATACCTCTGAAATATACCAAGTGTCATACTTCTTAGAGGTATGGCACTTAACTCCCTAGATGGAATGAGTCCCTCACCTATGTGTTTCCAGAGAATGCTGTAGATACCTGTCTTATCACCCTGACCACAGAGTACTACGGTACTTTTATAGGTCTCTCTGTTTCATTATAAACTTAGTTTTTGCACCTTCCTACAACCAAATCTATAATTTATTTCACAGTCATAATTTAAGAAATGAAGGAGATAAGTAAACATGTACATGATCCCTTAAGCAGAGGTGACTGTATGGCTCCCAGCACCAGGCTCTGGACAATACTTGTCTATCTCTGCATTAGGGAGGACCCAGCTAAAGAAATGCAAGAAAAACCAACAAGCCAGCTGGTGCCCAGCCAAGATGAAAAAACATGGCATACCTGATAGACCATTATATTAACAGCTTCTTCTTTTTTCTGCTCTGGAGGCCCTTGACTCTGCAGTAGATTCCTTACTGTTTCTTCCATCCTGAGAAAACAAACAAACACAAAATACATAAAGAATTTCTTTAAAGAAGGTTTGATTAACATGGTTCTACTGCAGTTAGGAGAAATATATTTTTAATATATTTCCTAAGCTGATACCTGGTAGTCTATTTTCTCATCTCTCTCTTTCATCCCCTATATTAGGAGTCTGTCACAAAGTCCTTTAAAATCATTCTTCAGAATGTCTCTGGGTTCTCTTTCTCTTTACCATTCAGGTCCCTATCCTTGGCCTCCTGCATCTGTTCTCAAGCAAACATCTCCCAATATCTCACTTCCCTTTCAATCACTCCCTTTTAGTTTGACATAATGTCACTACATTAGTCTTCCTGAAATACCACTTTGATTTCTTTAAACCAATTTTCGAAGTTGACGAATATTACGTGAGTGCATTTTTGCTGTTAACACACTGTTACGCCTTTCCGTGGTGGTCCTTCCACTGTCAACACACAAAGATCTACTTTATTCTTTTCAGCTACTTCCTGGTATTTCATGATATGAATGCACCATAAAGTATTTAATCCTTCCTCTACTTAATTACTACTTAAATTACTTCAAGATTTTTACTCTTTTAAATAATACACATCTTTACACATACATCCTAGTGCACATTAATTAGTATTTCTACAGGTTATATTGTAATGTATATTGTATATTATAATCCTATCTTGTCTCATATACCTACTTCCAATGCCCATCCCCCACTGCCCAAAAGTAAAGAGTAAAACAAACACACCCATTTCCATTTCCATTTCCAGACATTGTCTCATGTTGTTACTACTTCTTGAAATGCCAAACCCTTGCATTTTCTCATTTCCAACCATCTTCCAAAATCTACTTCAAGTTTCGGTACCAAAGAGACATCTTCATTGCCCGCCCCCCACTTATTTGAATTTTTATAGTTGTTCGCTTTATATCATTCATACCATCACTTAAAAATTCCCCACTTTAATGCTTAAATATCTCATGTATGTATGTTCTGTCTCCTGAAGTAAATTACAATATTTGGTAAAGAACCATGTCACATATTTCTTATGTGTCTCCCTCAGTTCTGGATCAAGTAGGTACTTGGCAGATGCCGTTATAAGAATCCTTTGTTAATTCATTTAAAAAATTATTAGGTAGTTACTCTGCGCCAGACACTGACCATGTATATTCTGTGTTTGAATGACCATGTCCATGGGCTCCATCCATGAGGATACATGGACCAGGCTCTTAGGAGGACACCTGAACCAAATTCAGTGAACACAGTGAGTGCTCTTTTGTCCAGGACCTGAGTTGGCTGTTTCTTCTAGTCCTATTCTGAAGCATGTATTTTAGCATTTTGAAAGACTTGAGGGAAAGCAGACTGGTCCAGCTTCTTTCTTTTACTAAGAGTTTCTAGCATGGCAAATTAAGGGCTCCAGGAGGCCAATGAATTCCATGAAGTAGCAAGACCATTATAGTAACCAAAGGAGTATATTTCAAAATGCAAATCTTTCTAATATGATCTATATGATAAAACTACTTAGCAGCAGAGTGAGGAAATCACAAATGATCTCGGCTCGTCCAAATCCAGGCTGTAACTGGGGAAATTCTGCCTCCACAGGGGATGGCACTGAGACCCACTCAGGATTTCAGAAGACAGGGGACACCATTATGAGTGCTCAAAGAATGCTTTGTGACTTACATTTATGTGAGCTATCTCCTTTGCATCCAGCCAGGGGAGCAAAATCTGTTCCCTGTATTTTCACATGTCTTGTGTTATTAATGATAACAACAAAAATAAATAATACTTCCAACTTGTCAAAGAACGGTTATCTATTACCTGTTATAATATACTTGTAAAAGATCATTACATCTATGCAGTGGTTAAGAAAGCAGAGACACAGAAAGTTCAAGGGCCGTTTCACAGGAACATTTTTAGTTGGGTAGATTAGGACTAAACCATTTTTCCTGACGTGAGAGAGCAGCCTCTTTACACTAGGCCTTACTTACATCCAGGAGAGATTTAATTAATTAATTAGTTAATTAATTACTTTTTCAAAGGTTTATTTATTTATTGTAGAGAGAGAGAGAGAGAGCGCGTGAGTGGGAGTGGAAGAGGGAGAAGGAGAAAATTTGAAGCAGACCTTGCACTGAGCAAAAAATCCAATGCAGGGCTTGATCTAATGACCCTGAGATCACAATCCCAGTGGAAACCATGAGTCAGACACTTAACCCACTGTGCCACTCAGGCATCCCCAGGAAACGATTTTATATGAAAAGAATCTTAACTCTTAATGAAGAGTTACCTTGGTGAAGATCTATGGATGCTAAACCCAAAAAAGGAGAAACACCATTTCTGAGCTGGGAAGTGCTTAACATCTGGTAGAAAAGACAAACTAAATTTATATTAAAAAAACAGTTGTGAAGAAGGGACAGATTCTGAAATATTAAGTGATCAGAGCCAATTTCTAGTATTTGATTTTACTGTGTGAAAAAACAAAGACAATCTCTCCAATGGTAGTGGATTTTCCATGCTGTCTGCCAGATCTACCATCAACAAGAAAAGTAATGATAATGGAGATGAGTTGCCCAAGATCAGGCAGTTTGTGCAGGACAGATCAAGGACTGGGCTCTGGTTTTCTAAATATTCATCTACTTTCTTCCCACCTTAGCACAGAAGCTGCAGGTCTTTCTTATTTTAATCTGGTTTTCATTCACTTATAAACATTTCTTTTTTCTTTTTTCTTTTTTTTTTTTTTTTGACATAGAGAGATCACAAGGAAGCAGAGAGGCAGGCAGAGAGAGAGGAGGAAGCAGGCTCCCTGCTGAGAGAGCCCGATTCGGGACTCCATCCCAGGACCCTGAGATCATGACCTAAGCCAGAGGAAGAGGCTTAACCCACTGAGCCACCCAGGAACCCAACTTATAAACATTTCTTAAATGGGTCCCAAATGTTAGACTCAGTTAAAATTTTGTCTTTTTTTAATAAGTTAAAATATAATTCTGCCAGTGCATATCTTGCTGAATTATTACTTCTGTATAATTAAAAGTTCTATGCACAAGTTGTTAGATCAAAAAGAAAAACATCTCTTCACCTTTCCCCATTCTTATTGGCTTTATATTAAAAAAAAAAGAAAGAAAGAAAAGAAAAAGAAAAAAAAAAAGAGGTGGGCAGGAAGTTGTTAGATTCTCAAGCAGCCAAGACCCACAGTAACACAGTGAATATTTTTTTTCTGGCACTATTTCATCATTAATTAAAACCAATTACATTTGTAAGCTACAGCTTGGAAGAGAATTACTGGGACCCATCCCAACCTTTTGTAAAAAATTAAGTTGTCTCATCCTTTCATAACTTTTATGAATCTGGTCACAGGGAAAATATTTTGAACCTGATGAGAAGACATTATTTATTCCCTGATGACATATTTTTTAAGTTTTCATTTAGCAAACATCTCTATTTGTTTTCCTGAAAATCAAAGACTGTGAAGCATTATCTATTGTCATTTGATGCCTGCTGACATTTTACTTCATTTTATTATTTTGATAGCTGATGTGTGAGGGTTTGCATTACCAGTCTTCACATAGAACAGTTCTATAATCTGTTTTCCAAAGGTGCCTAAAAATAAGCTGACTCCTTTTTCTAGGCCAGGTCTAGGCAGAAATTTTCTTTTTTCTATCTCTTTTTTTTTTTTTTTTTTTTGTTGTTGTTGTTTTTACTGCTGACAGTTTAACACCACCCTTAATCAATGTCTTCCAGTTCTTTTTTATGTATTTATTTAATTTTGGTCCGAACTCTGACTAAAGTCTTTTCTTCTCCTATATACTGGTCAAGTGGCTGTCAACTAACAAGACATAGGCCAAAATTGTACTTGGAGAGATGAAGTAAGTTCTAAAGTATAATATTTTTAAGAAGCTAAGTCCTGTACAAGTCAGAGAAAAGAAACTAAATTCATATGTCCATAGTGTATTTCAGATAGCACAGGTATAAATGTAAGAGTTTTTGCCTAATGACACACTAGAAACTGATCAGAATGCTAGACTGAAGTGTTCTTTTGTGACTTCCATGATGAGATACTCAGTTTAGCATAACTTCATTTTTGACAGAAATAGAACAGTGAAGGCAAAACAAGAAGCCATTCTCTCCCACTCAAACTGATAATTGATGGGGCTCTTTCAACTGAAAGCTGAACTGAGTCCCATTTCGAGAAATATTCTAATGGGTGCTCGTTGATTAATCACATAATACATTAATAATGAAATTAACAGTGAAATTACTCAATATTCCCTCATTGACTTTTCTGTCAGAGGTTGCAAGACCATAACCCATTCATTTCTGCCTTGTTAATGATCTCTGAGTTTCTTTAGGTCTGTGGTTCTGCCTTGTTTATTTTATCTCCAGCAACTGCTTATAGCTACTTTTATTGGATCGGTGGTCCATAAATTCCTTTTGAGTGAATGAATGAATCAAATAGTTTCTTCCCTCATCCATTTCCTGGCTCCTTTTCATTTCCCCACAGACCTATATGTAATTCTAAGCCAATAAGACTGGAGGGTACATCTTAAGCTATGACACCTGGGGCTAAAATGCTGGCCTCTGGTCATTAGCAAAACAAACCAAACATCTCCCAGAAATAGTAACTCCTTGCTCTTTTTGTCACCCTGAATATGCAGTCCACAGTCAGTATGCTTCATGTGTAGCTCATTAGCTTAGAAGGCTGGAGCAGTACCCTAATGAGACCAGGGTTCTGCATTCAGTCCCTAGCCTGGCTACCTTTTAATGCCATCGGATTCCTGGCTGACTAACCTTTGTGTTGGCAGTCCACTGCTCCCCTGGTGGGGCAGAAAGGATAGAATTATCTTAATGAAAAACATATTTTGCATGACCTCCCATATCATTTGCTTTCAATTTCTTTCTCCCATTCTACTCCCACTGCTTTGCTCAACAACCTATCCTACCTTCCCATTTTAATTGCAGCACAAAGCTTTCTCCAAGCTTTGGAGTGGAGAGAAAAGCCTACTAATTTTCAATTCTAACAGGAAACTGTTCATGTGGAAACTTTGCCAGTTTAGTATAGGATTCCGCCCAACTGAACCAACTCATTTGCTCAGAAAATGAGAGTTTCCTCACTTGGAAGCTACCACATCTAAGCACGTAAGCAGGGACAATCCCCAGGCCAGCTGTGACTTTGATGTTCTTAACCTGATCTCTGCTTATCCCTGCTGCACTGGTTAAGAACAGTAAATCTACAGCGAAGATAACTGAAAAGTGCTCTGAAACTGAAGCTCATTCTGGATAAATGTCGGAGGGCTGGAGTCTCTTATTTCTTTCCTAGATGATATATATTTTTAATTCAGCACAAATTTTGCAAGAATAATACTGTTGCCCAGAAACCACAGTGCTCTAATTCACTCATGGGGCTGCAACACCATTCATAAACAGATCGAAAGGTGCTAGCCCAATTTGAATTACTGCATCATATTCACTTCAGGGCCATGTGTATGTGAGCAGAAAGCGCCGTAAATTTTTCCGTAGGCAGGCTCCTGCTGATCCTGCATGGGAGCTCACTGAATGGGGAGAGGCAGATATGGAGAAGGCAGGGAAGCAGAGACAGGTGTTCAGGGAAGTCCATTCTCCATGTGGAGTTGAAGGGAATTACCTGAATGTCAACGAGCAAATCTCAAATGTTTTTGCTTGACAGTGGTAGAATATGGAGTTCGATCTATGGATTCATGTGACTATAGAGTTCACACTCATCCAGAAAGAAAAAGAGACAGAGGGAGAAAACTACACGTGCAAGTGAGTGCCAGAAAGAAGTGTAGCTAGGTGGTTTCCACTGTCCTAGTTAATACTTTGAAGGCAGGGTTTGCAATATATCCCAAGAATCCCTCAGAGGTCTACAAAACAGGTCACTTTCCTTACTGGAACAGAGGTTTTAATTACGGCAAAAATTGTTAATTATGATGATGATCATGTTTTATTGTTACAAAATAGTTAACAATTCATATAACCACCCCTGTCCAGTCTCAGGAGCTAACCTATTGAATTCTTTTTTTTTTTTTTAAGATTTCATTTATTTATTCGTTAGAGAGCGAGCGTGTGGGCACAGGCAGACAGAGCAGTAGGCAGAGGCAGAGGGAGGAGCAGGCTCCCTGCTGAGCAAGGAGCCCAATGTGGGACTCGATCCCAGGATGCTGGGATCATGACCTGAGCAGAAGGCAGCCGCTTAACCAACTGAGCCACCCAGGGGTCCCTGAACTTCTAAATCTATCTTTGCTATGTGTCCTAATAGAATTTGAAATAATGAATGTTCACAAATAAACCCAGATGTACTTCTTTTTAAAAATTTTCTTGAGTAGTCCAAAGCACAAATGTTCTTTGAGTCTGATATGGCTCAGAAAGGACTTTGAATTGCCAGGATAAGTACTCTTAGTATAAAAGTATTATTTGGGGGATAGATCTTTATAGCTCAAGATTCAAATATTAGGGGAACTCTGAAGATAGCAGTTGAATTTATTATCAGCCCTCAATATTTTTTCTTTTTGGCCACATATATATTTTTCATATATGAAAAATTAAAAAAAATTTGCATATAACATGAGAATAGTCACTGGATTTTAATCAGAGTTTATTCTGTTCTATAAAACTAATGTAGCAACTTGGAGCAGCATTTTTCCTACTTCTTAAAATGAGAATTTTATCATTTTAACATAGTCAAAGAATAATACGACGTGGAGCAGACAATCAGGATTTCTTTCTTAATATCCACTGGGCTCTTAGAAGTTTAAATACAGCAATATAATGACGTTAGATACTCAAAATGAGGCTCACCATGTTTCAGACCTTACATCTTTCTCTAGGGTTGTAACTATCTCCTCATCAGACAGTTATAACCCCAAAGAATACACCAAACAGATGATATTCTATTTTCTCATGCTTCAGGATCTGTTTGGTATTTGACCCACAGAAAATTAATAATTGAGTGAAATGATTAGACCTGGTTCTCACTGGCAAACTCATCTTGAATTTGATTCTCATTTTCTACACCTTAAAGACCTTTTCTTCTTTTGAACCTTGACAAGTGTTAAGTCATTAAAGCTTACAGAGATCGAACCAATAGTCACACTGGATATGAATAATGTACAAAGCACAACAGTAAGTAACTGGCAGCAATCTGCTTCTTTTTTGGGGAGGGGGTGAGTGTGTTGGAGAAGGGCAGGAAAATCCAATTGGCTATATGGGATCAAACTATAGTGCTAAATTTTCTGAACAAAATGGTTCAATTGATGTAAAAAAGTACATTATGAATCCACAAAACTGGCTTCTGTAGCTTTATGAAGGCCAGTAGGACATTCTTCACTGGGCTTGCTCTTTAAATCACATACTTCTTGTGACATTTGATCCACCATATTTCAGAATGGTTTCTCTCAAACAAGCAGATATTACAAAAGCATAGTATAAGTAGAGAAGTGGTGTTCATCAAATCTTCTCCCAACCTAACTCCTGTGGCATAACACAGTAGGTATATCTCAGTTCTTGGCATTCCCTAAAGTTAGGTCTGGGGGCAGATAATCTTACCAGCTATGTAATTAAAAAAAAAAAAATCACATTTTCTGAGCTTCAGCATCCTTGTCTATAAAATGGGTATTTCATGCCAGTTCTCCTTATCCCAGAGAGAGGTTAAGACAAAATGTAAAATGTTATATACATTGGTGCTTGATTTTACTGTGGTTTTAAAGATAGTTCTTTCAGAAATCAAGACCCTTTGATTTAGATCTTTTGGCAGTGACATGAGAAGGGAAGGGAACAGGCTCCTTGGGAGTATCAGCCAAACAAATTAGGACTTTACAGAGGCACCCGCCTTCTTTGTCTTTTTTCAGAAAGGGTAGAGATAAAGCACCTCTCCCCAATGTTTCAGACAACAACAGGTTTAGAGGATAAGCTACTGTGTTGGTCATGATACAAGAGGTTATGCTCGAGTAACAACCCCAACAGCTCTCCTACTTAAAAAATAGATTTCTTGGGCACCTGTGTGGCTCAGTTGGTTAAGCAACTACCTTCGGCTCAGGTCATGATCTTGGAGTCCCAGGATCGAGTCCTACATCAGGCTCCCTGCTCCACGGAAAGTCTGCTTCTCCCTCTGACCTTCTCCCCTCTAGTGCTCTTGCTCTCTCTCACTCTCTCTCTCTCTCTCAAATAAATAAAATCTTTAAAAAAAGAAAGTTCCTGCTAAAAATTAAAAAAATTAAATATCTTTTCCCACTCTGTCAGTTGTCTTTTGGTTTTGTTGACTGTTTGCAAATGACATATCAGATAAAGGGCTAGTATCTAAAATCTACAAAGAGCTTAGCAAACTCAACACCCAAAGAACAAATAATCCAATCAAGAAATGGGCAGAGGACATGAACAGACATTTCTGCAAAGAAGACATCCAGATGGCCAACAGACACATGAAAAAGTGCTCCA
>RCUC01160955.1:0-90000 GCA_003697995.1 Taxidea taxus jeffersonii
ATATATATATATAATCTATGCCAGATATATATATCTGCCAGATATATATATCTGGCATAGATTCTAGAAACTGCTTTTCTATAAGGGCTAGCAATGGACAAGTCTTCTGACTGAGAAGAAAATTGAAATTTGCCCTGTGCAAAAACCCATTTTCACCCCCACAAATATATAAAATATTCTTATTTTCTCTCAGTGCCTTGATTTCATTAGACAGACAGACAGATACATGGGAAGTATTTAAAGTATTTAATTATAAAAATTAGTTATTAATCAAAATGTGATAAAGAACCTCCCTTCCCTAGAGTTATTATTGACTTGAAGTTTTACTTTGCAATGATCAGCAAATAATACCTCTATGAACAGCGTTAAATTGGATTTTCTTCCTCACAGAAAGAAACTGTCACATGGACGGAGACTTAGTGATTACCTTAGATTTCTCATGTTAAGTATCTGCCTTAATCAAACCCACCAAGTTCTGAGAACATGATCCATCTACGTGAACATGGAGATCATTTTCTAATACAGAAACTGCAGTATAATGCTGGAAGCTCTCATAAGGCATTGCCAGTATGTCTAAAAACGTCTTTTTTTTGGTCTGTTTCAGATAGAAAAATAAATATCTATAGAAGACAGGTGATGGATGGATTGAGAATGATATACATATAGATATGACTAGATCCAGCGATGAATATTCCTCACTTTTTACCTCCATGTGACATCAGTGTATGAAGATCCTATACCTTACTCTAGAAGCAGCAAGGCTGTTCTTTTTCTTTTTTTTTTTTTCCCTTTCTACTAATCTCTTCCTCTAGGCATTCAAATATGTTTAATAGTTCTTATTTTTAAAATCAAATACAATAATTATAAGCATTGCCTTTTCCTCACATGTCCTTCCAGCTCCTGCTTTCATATTTTTCTTTTAATGACATTTTCTCTTCTTTACAGTCAAGCTCTGGAGACCCTTGCTGTCTGCACATCTCCTTTACTTCGTCATCTCCCGTTTACTCTTCAACTCAGTCTGATCTGACTGGGCCCCACTGTACCAAAACTATTTTCATTAAGGTCACCTTTGATGTTATATCTAGTGGGCATTGTTCTATACTCATCTTTCTTGACTTACTAGAAACAAAAAATACCTACCTATGTGGTTAGTATTCCATGATGGCAGACTCTCTTGATTTTCCTCATACTCTTCTACATAATTCTGAGACCACTTTGAATAGTGACACCTTGTCATCTACCCTAGTCCTAAATATTCATGTTTCTCAAGTCTTGGTTCATATTTCCTTTCTTTTCTCACTCTTCCATCTTGTTCATAGCAATCTGACTAATTGGCATGACCTTAAACACCTTCTGCATGCTATATATTTGCAAATGCATACCTCCATTATTGCCCATACCCTGTGTTCTGAGCTCTAGAAACCTGATAAGCTATATACCCATTATCTCCAACTGGAATTGTTACAGGGACCTTAAACTTTTATTTTCAAAAACTGAGCTGTAACTGTTCTTAAATGTTACCAGTGTGGGACAACAATATTTTCATCTACTTAGTTGAGATAGGAAACCATCTACTCAGTTGTTCTCTAAGGAGAACTAGAAGTCATCTTTCATATCTCTTTATCATTTTCCATCTATAATTCATCACCATCATATCTTTCAACTCTGCCTCCTCTTTTTCTCCACTGCCACCATGACAATTGAGTCCCTATCATCTCACTGGTATTATTAACATAACCTCCTAATTAAACCATATCCTTTTTTAACCCTGACCATCCATCCTACTTCCTAGAAGTCATAACAAAATGCAGATCTTACCATACCTCTTCTCTGCTTAAAATTCATCTGTACTTTGCCACCGACTTAAAATAAACTCTAAAATACTTAATATGACCTCAAATGCCTTAAATGATCTGGTTTCTGATTCTCTTTACAAATTTCTTTCAGAATTTGTCACTTTCTAATTATCTGAACTTCAGCCATTCTCCTCCTTATTCTTCTGGTTTCTGCTCAAATTAAACATTTACAGAAAAGGCTTTTCAATTCCAAAAATTGAAGTTAGATCCCTATTATAAGGCCCAGTTCTGCAATTTGCTTTTTGTCCTGGAACCAATAACCATTTAAATTAGGTAAATTGTCAATTTTTATGACAATGTCTATACTCCATGGTGAGCTCCATAAAGGTAGGCACCATGTTTACTTGTTCACCACTGTATCGCAAAGATGGAATTGAGCAGATGAGGGATACTCAATATGTTTCAGTTGAGTGACTGTCAACTTCCATAACCTTTGTCCACCCTCAATCCTTTTTTCCTGGGCATCAGACTTCTGTTTCCAAATGCTTACTTGAGGGAGCCACAGAAATTAACCACAGGCACCTTACACTGAGCATATTAACAACCAAACATTTTACCACCCCCTCCCAACCTGCACCCCCATGCCCCTTGCAGCCCTTATCTTTGTTACCGGTACTTCACCACCTTCCTCCATTTTAAGATCTTGCAGTTGTTTTTATCTCCTCTCTTTCCTTCATTCCTGATATCCAATTGATTACCAAAATTGGTTACTTCTTCTTCTATGTTTTTTTCCTAAATTCATCCTTCTATTTGTATTTTCACCATTACCTTCCTGTTCAGGTCTTCATCATCATTCTCTGGGCCCACCAAATGGTCTTCCTACCTCCAATATTTCTCTTACTCACTGCATCCCCCATATTGGATATCAAGAGAGAGCATAGCAGTTAGAAGCGTGACCTGTGACACCATAAAGTCTGGACAAAAGCCTGGCTTTGCTCCTTCTTGGTTATATTAAATTATCAAATTGCTGAAGCTCCTGTGCCTCATTGCAAAAGGAGAATGCCAATGATAACCACATGGTGAGGGTTAACTAAGTTAATATACATTACACATATAGAACAGTGCTTAGCACATGCTAAGCCCTCAATTAAATGTTAGCTACTATTTTTATATTGTTAACATTAATCTTCTAAAAAACAGACTAAGTCACATCACTTCCCATCCATGCCTTCCCATTGCCAAAAGAAAAAAAAAATTACTTAGAATACGATTTAAAATGCTCAGCAATCTATCTGGACCCAACCTATTTTTATCACTACCAAGTTCAATCCTCCTCAACTCCTAAATCCCAAACCCAGCAGATTCATTTAGTTTTCCCAACTACAGCACACATTTTCATGCTACCATGCCTCTGATTATGCTGTCCTTTCAACTTGGAAGGCCTACACCACATCTCAAATACTTGTGAATTCAAAGCCAAGATTATTTTCATGAGTCCATCCTTGAGTCTCTGAATCAGAGTTCATTACCCTTTCATGTGTCTCCCCTAGCACTTGTGCCTCTATTTAGCACATTAGCTTTCCATACATTATAGTAATTGCATACATTTCTGCTTCCTTGGCCTCTTCACTTACCCACCACCCCCAAAGATGCAATTAGCGTGAAAGATCCATAACCGTAGCATCCAAATCTTAAGTACTTTTAGATTCCACACAACATCCAGCACTGGTTGTCAGGCAAACTGACCTGCCAGTAGTAGACACTTAGCAGTTATTTATTTCCGCCCATTGTAAAAGAATGGAGTAGTGTAAGGTTTTGATAAAAATAAGACACTTCTCCTTTTCAGAAACACTACCTAGATGGCATGCTAGAACAGCATTTATTATTGATACTATTGACAACTACTTAATCATACTTCGTATAAGTGACCAAAAAACTCCATTATTTTAAACACTAGGTTTGTATAAACTATTTTTTTCTATTTAGGAAAATTACCTTACTTTATGAATATTGAGGAACTATTTCCCTATAATAAAAACCAGGAATGTATGGTGCCTGGGTGGCTCAGTTGGTTAAGAGTCCAACTCTTGGTTTCTGCTCAGGTCATGACCTAAGGGTTGTGGAATCCAGCCCCCAGTGGGGTGCAGCACTCAGTGGGGAGTCTGCTGGGGATTCTCTCCCTCTTCCTCTGCCCCTCCTCAAAACTCCTGCACTCTCTAAATAAATAAACAAATAAAATTTTTCGATAAAAAAATAGGAATGCAATATCAATCATTTACGTATTTTAATATATTAAAGGTTGACAAATAAAGCAATCTGAAGGCTCTTTTTTCCAAAATAAAAAAGACTACTCTGTTTACTTCCCTATATAATCATTCTGCTTACCAAATTTTAGAACAGTGAGGGATTGAATTTCTATTTTATAGTCAAATTATTAACCCAAGGAAATGTAATATCTTCCAGGAATAGTAATGGAATTCTGGAAAACAAAACAAAAAAACACTTAAAGTTACCAAGAGATGTAGTGCCACTTAAATAAACATTTTCCCCTTCCAAACTGTAATCTGGCCTCTCTATGGAACAAGATCCTTTGTCTTTTTGGCAGCCTCTTTGGCCAAACTTAGATCTAAGCATCCAGTGCTCCTTTAAAACAATTCCATGAGGCCAGGAAAGAAAATTGTGCTGACCAGTACACCTATTCCAAGACGTAGGATGCTTGATTTTTAGGCCTGATATCAGTCTAGTCGGGGTATCTCATCTCATTATTTTTTCAATTCATATTGGATTCACTGTTAAGCTATTTTCAGTCATGCACATTGACCTAGATTCTCCCACAGTGTAAGCTACTCCCCAGGAGTATGCTAGGTACTTGAAGAAACTGCATTAACGCTTTCACGTTTGGTATGATAACTGGTTTTCTGGTGGCTGAAAGGAGCTACCTCCCAGGATATTAAAATGATATCTTCATACACTGAAGAGGACTGACACAACTCCTCTAGGTATCTGCTGTGCAAACCAGGGGAAACCCAGAAACTAGGAGAACTTGGCTCACTAAATAGAAGGAAAGTAAACATTTAGATAACAGATTTTTTTAATCTTCTGATGGAAATTGTAATGTTCAATTATCAGTTATATCTTTATTACCTAAAACCAAGGTCAGCACAACATCCAAGTCCTGTTTTGAGGATCATAAATGATAACTTCTTTTTAAAGTCACCTTCTCCCAGTCTCTTTCCTTCACTGAACTCCAGGGTTTCTGAGATCCCTTAGAGGTGGCACTATACTTTCTCTCAACTGGGCCATAAAAGAGGTATGTCTTCATCTTTTTGACCACATCATTAGTAGTAGAGAAGCTTAACTGAGACTAGCTTCAGCAAGAGTAGTCAATTGTTGGCTTTTACAATGAAAAAATCCAGGGAAAGATCCTTGTATTGTGGATCCACAAAATCAAAAGACACCACTCAGTTCATTCAATTCCCCATATTTCCCTCTTTCTGCCATCTCCCCACCTCTCTGGTTTCCTTCTTCTGCATTTGGCTTCATTCTCTGGTGGGTTCTTTTTTCATCATAGTGGCTATTGGACAGCCTGGCATACCAGCTTAGCAAATCAGCAGAAAAATAATGTTTCAGTAAAAGTCCCAGCAATGAATCTTAGTGGACTGGCGAGGGTCTTTTTACCTTCAATGCATTCAAGTACACCCCATGAGTGCCTCTTCCATGCTGGATATATTGAAAAAGAGTAAAACATAGTGGTTAAGAACATGCAGTCAGGAGCCACTGTGCCCAGTAATAACCTGGCTCTGCCCCTTCCTAACTGTGTGACCACTGGCCATCCCAGAATGGATTGTTGTGGCCAGAAGGTTGTGTGACCTGGCCCATATTCTGTCCCCAGCCCTGAACAGGCACGGAGAGATGTCCCAGTTGGTCTGAGATCAGTGAAAGAAAAAAAGAAAAATCAAAAAGCCATTAGAAGAAAATTAAGCAGACATAAACTACAGCTGTCTATTAAACTCTTATGTGAAAAATGACTACCATGTATCTTACTGGGTCAATACAAGAGGAAGGCTAACATCACAGATACATACATCATAGCTTCCTTACACTGCACTGTTGTTTGTTTACGAGTGTGTTTCCCTAAGTAAACCCTGAGGCTCTCAAGGTCAGGGCTATTCCTAGCGAGGCAAGGGCTATCTCGTGTGAATTCAGCAAATGTTGGCTAGATAAGGAGAAAACTACAACTTGAATCAAAATACTTTCAACAACACATTTGCAAATACATTGGCACGTTTTGCTTTCCTCCCAAGAAAATACGTGGCTACAGTTACTTGGAAGGAGACTAAACAATTCAGTAGGATTTAATGACCTCCCTATTGTTTAAAAAAAAGAACCGATTGATACCACTGTCTTATAGGTTTACTACTCATTATAGCACTTGAAAAAATACTGGTCAGGGGACTATGGAAATGAATTACAACTTGAATTAAGCAAAGGTTGTTGATGATTCAAATTTATTACCATCAAAAAAGTAAAAAGATGTTTACTTGCTTCTTTGAAATATGCCAGTGGGTTAACTCCATCCCTAAGCTAAAATTTGTTCCCTCTTCATTAGGATATTTTCTAGGCAGGAGTGGAGGTGTACACAGAGATCGACAGCTAGATTCACCCTCCCAGTTTTTGTGGCATCCAGTTTTTATGACTCCAAAATAAATTCACCATCTAGGATTATCAATTTATCTTATAGCTTAACTTCTTTTTAAAAATGACCAAACAGAAGCTTCAACAAATATCTAGCTTGGAAACAGGCAGGACAGGAGCAAAATGCTCTCTTACGGTGGTGTAGAAACCCTTCCAAGCCTTGAAGAGGTTATTTGCTAAATGTCTAAAAGAGTTAATGATCTTCCAAAAGGGAATAAAGATCAAACCTAGTGTCCTCCGAGCAGCACTAATGGCCCAGTGCACTAAATCTTCTACTCCTCTGTAAGTGATTTCAGTGTCTTTCTTTCCCTATTGAAAGCAAAATCCTACCCCTTTATAAGGGACAAAGGATGAAACTACTTTTAGATTGCATTAAAACCAGATGCTGCCCAGGAAATTCAGTGTTAGCAGGCAGTAAATTACACTTTTAATCTGCGTGTAGTTTCTGGGTGTTGCCACAAACATATTACAGTATGTGGTACCACTTAGGGGCTAGGGAACGCATCCTCACCGTTTGGAAAACATGTGTTGTGTTAACGATGGACTTCAGTGTGAACACAATCCCCGTTTCCCCCACCACCACCACCCCTGGCTGGTTTAGATCTGAAACACATCATTTTGTAAGTATGAATAATTAGAACTTCAGTGCAAATTCATTTAGATTCCACCCCACCTTCCCTTTCGCAAGGCAAAATTAAAGAGGTTTTTTTTTTTTAGCCTAACCCCCACTGCCCATTAAGGTTGTGTATATAAATAAGCCAGGTTATCTTTTTTCCTTGGGAGAAATGCTGTTTTATCTAACGGTCGCTTTCCTAGGAGTTCAATACTCCACCACTCTAAATTAGGACACTTTATCTTAAGGCTTCATAATCTTACGAGACTATAATTGGAAAGTTTATAAAAAAAAAAAATCCTGCTTTGTAAGCTTGGCAGCTGAGATAGAAGGAGGGAATGAGAAGGGCTACAGCAGAATTACACCATCACTGCTAGCCTGACTCCACTTGACAGAGCCGTTTAATATTTTGACAAGACAAAATATAAAGCAGCATTTTATTCTGTAGAGACTTCACTAGACACAAGCATGGAAGTGCTTGTGATCAATAAAGTTTGTGGTGGAGAGTGATTTATTTACAGCAGGGTATTATGTAGAGAAAGAGCTGTGATATTTCCACAGGCTTTGACGGCATAATGGGCCCCTCTCAATCCTTACATGGAAGGGTTAGATTGTCATGGTTGCTCAGGCAGTATTCACAACGTTATCTGATCAGCCTTAAAGACTTCAGAACGAGACAGATGATTAGTTACCCTAAACGATCCTCATCATGCAGAAATTGATGATTTAATATAGTCAATGACAGACGATTCCATTTGTACTAGATAAAGTGTCTGCGGTTTGTATCAATCATAATAGAGTTATTATTGAGCATAAAAGAAAAGCATGTTTAATATCATTAATTCCAGATATGTCGCTTGCCGCATCTGGCATTCATCCATAGACCAGAACCACTCCAGGCTATCATTTCTGCCTCTGTGCTGGCGACTCCAGTGTTTTTTGTAATTTCAAAATGTTTTTCAGCACCTCCAGCTAGGCGCAATAACAGTTTACAGATTACCTATGTCATCACATTTTGACAAACTTCTCAATCTGATGTGACCTTCATCTTTAGCCATCTGCTTGCCTTTGTTTCTGCTCTTTTTTGATAAACCTCTCCAGCTTAAAGCTGTAGTAGTTGTTTCATAGACTGTGCTTCTGGGTCAACATTTCACCTGTGTAAATCCAGAAACACAGACTGCAGGGTAAAGATGGTGACCTGGGTTCAGGTCCCTCGGTGCCTGACCCTCCCTCACCCCCTTAGTTATATTTTTCATCATTCACGTCAAATTCATTTTGATTGTATGGAGGGGAGAGCACACAACCAGAAAAAAAGGAAGCACGAGTGGGAGTTGGGGTGAGGGAAGAAGGAGAAAAGAATAATCAGAAAAACTGAGAAGTTGGAAGAAGTAGGAAAAAAGTAATTTCTGCGTTTGCCTTCTCTGCAAACAGCCTAACAATGGGAAAGGAAGAGACACAAACTTTCTGGGGAACAACATTCTGGTTCCTTAAAGTAAAGGCTGTGTCTTTGTTGTTGTTTTACCTTATTTATTTTTATTATTTTTTTTTTAAAGGAAGGAAGGGCAGAAGGAGAGGGAGAGAGGGAATCTTAAGCAGGCTACACACCCAGCGTGGAGCCCTATGCAGGGCTTGATCTCACGACCCTGAGATCATGACCTGGGCTGAAATCAAGAGTCAGACACTTGACTGCCTATTTTAAATACTCTAATTTCCAAGTCACATGTTGAAGCAACAACTAAATAAGTCCTCCTATCTCCACAATGGCACATCCATTTTTTAGGGAGTAAAATCTCAGTAAAAACAAAGAAAGTCTCCCAGATCTAAGTTCCTTCTACTCACAAATATTTATATGGTACTTTAGGTTATAAACAACAACAACAAAACACTAGGGTTTTCTTTTTTCTTTTTGTAATAAGAATTGTTTTGGGAACAAATTTGACAATCTGGAAGAAATGGATGCTTTCCTAGAGACATATAAACTGCCAAAACTGAACCAGGAAGAAATAGAAAATCTGAATAGGCCCATAACCAGTAAGGAGATTGAAACAGTCATCAAAAATCTCCAAACAAACAAAAGCCCAGGGCCAGATGGCTTCCCAGGGGAATTCTACCAAACATTTAAAGAAGAATTAATTCCTATTCTCCTGAAACTGTTCCAAAAAATAGAAATGGAAGGAAAACTTCCAAACTCATTTTATGAGGCCAGCATCACCTTGATCCCCAAACCAGACAAGGGTCCCATCAAAAAAGAGAATTACAGACCAATATCCTTGATGAACACAGATGCGAAAATTCTCACCAAAATACTAGCCAATAGGATCCAACAGTACATTAAAAGGATTATTCACCACGACCAAGTGGGATTTATTCCAGGGCAGCAAGGTTGGTTCAACATCCGCAAATCAATCAATGTGATACAATACATTAACAAAAGAACGAACAAGAACCATATGATACTCTCAATAGATGCTGAAAAAGCATTTGACAAAGTGCAACATCCCTTCCTAATCAAAACTCTTCAAAGTGTAGGGATAGAAGGCACATACCACAATATTATCAAAGCCATCTATGAAAAACCCACTGCAAGTATCATTCTCAATGGAGAAAAACTGAGAGCTTTTCCGTTAAGGTCAGGAACATGGCAGGGATGTCCGCTATCACCACTGCTATTCAACATAGTACTAGAAGTCCTAGCCTCAGCAATCAGACAACAAAAAGAAATTAAAGGCATCCAAATCGGCAAAGAAGAAGTCAAACTATCGCTCTTTGCAGATGATATGATACTATATGTGGAAAACCCAAAAGGCTCCACTCCAAAACTGCTAGAGCTTGTATAGGAATTCAGTAAAGTGTCAGGATATAAAATCAATGCACAGAAATCAGTTGCATTTCTTTACACCAACAACAAGACAGAAGAAAGAGAAATTAAGGAGTCAATCCCATTTACAATTACACCCAAAACCATAAGATACCTAGGAATAAACCTCACCAAAGAGGCAAAGAATCTATACTCAGAGAACTATAAAGTATTCATGAAAGAAATTGAGGAAGACACAAAGAAATGGAAAAATGTTCCATGCTCATGGATTGGTAGAATAAATATTGTGAAAATGTCTATGCTACCTAAAGCTATCTACACATTTAATGCAATGCCTATCAAAATCCCATCCAATTTTTTCAAAGAAATGGAACAAATAATCCTAAAATTTATATGGAACCAGAAAAGACCTCGAATAGCCAAAGGAATATTGAAAAAGAAAACCAAAGTTGGTGGCATCACAATTCCAGACTTCAAGCTCTACTACAAAGCTATCATCATCAAGACAGTATGGTACTGGCCCAAAAACAGACACATAGATCAATGGAACAGAATAGAGAGCCCAGAAATAGACCTTCAACTCTATGGTCAACTAATCTTCGACAAAGCAGGAAAGAATATCCAATGGAAAAAAGACAGCCTCTTCAACAAATGGTGTTGGGAAAATTGGACAGCCACATGCAGAAAAATGAAATTGGACCATTTCCTTACACCACACACAAAAATAGACTCAAAATGGATGAAGGACCTCAACGTGAGAAAGGAATCCATCAAAATCCTTGAGGAGAACACAGGCAGCAACCTCTTTGACCTCAGCCGCAGCAACTTCTTCCTAGGAACAACGCCAAAGGCAAGGGAAGCAAGGGAAAAAATGAACTATTGGGACTTCATCAAGATCAAAAGCTTTTGCACAGCAAAGGAAACAGTCAACAAAACCAAAAGACAACTGACAGAATGGGAGAAGATATTTGCAAAGGACATATCAGATAAAGGGCTAGTATCCAAAATCTATAAAGAGCTTAGGAAACTCAACACTCAAAGAATAAATAATCCAATCAAGAAATGGGCAGAGGACATGAACAGACGTTTCTGCAAAGAAGACATCCAGATGGCCAACAGACACATGAAAAAGTGCTCCACATCACTGGGCATCAGGGAAATACAAATCAAAACCACAATGAGATACCACCTCACACCAGTCATAATGGCTAAAATGAACAAGTCAGGAAATGACAGATGCTGGCGAGGATGTGGTGAAAGGGGAACCCTCCTACACTGTTGGTGGGAATGCAAGCTGGTGCAACCACTCTGGAAAACAGCATGGAGGTTCCTCAAAAAATTGAAAATAGAGCTACCTTATGACCCAGCAATTGCAGTACTGGGTATTTACCCTAAAGATACAAATGTAGTGATCCAAAGGGGCATGTGTACCCAAATGTTTATAGCAGCAATGTCCACAATAGCCAAGTTATGGAAAGAACCTAGATGTCCATCAACAGATGAATCGATAAAGATGAAGTGGTATATATATACAATGGAATACTATGCAGCCATCAAAAGAAATGAAATCTTACCATTTGCGACAACATGGATGGAACTAGAGCATATTATGCTTAGCGAAATAAGTCAACTGGAGAAAGACAACTATCACATGATCTCCCTGATATGAGGAAGTGGAGATGCAATGGGGGTGGGGGTTAAGGGGGTAGGAAAAGAAAAAATGAAACAAGATGGGATCGGGAGGGAGACAAACCAAAAGAGACTCTTAATGTCATAAAACAAAGTGAGGCGGGTTGGGGGGGAGAGGGGTTGGGAGAGGGTGGTGGGGTTACATTATATGTTTAAATAAAAAAAAAAAGCTTAAATAAAAAAAAAACTTCAAAAAAAAAGAATTGTTTTGGGAGATAAATTTTCATGTGTTTAACAAGTATTTATTGAGCACCTACTATGTGCCAGACTCTGTTAGGCACTGGGAATACATCAGTGAACAAAAGAGACAAAAAGCTCTGTCCTCAGAAAGCTCACATTATAATGTTGATTACTTATAGAGATTATGAGAAGTTACATCAGTTTTAAGTAGACCATTTGTTAAAACTTAAGGACAGGATCAAAATAACCTCAGGAAGGATAAATAAAGATCAAGCTCTCGCTCTCCCTTCAGAGGTGCTAGGTGTCAGGGATATATCCAGTGGGAAGCAGAAAGTGTCATCACTCCTAAATGGGCTTAGTCCAGCTAAATGCTTATCTACACTAACATGCTCATTTATCTCATTTTGTTTGGCCTGGTAGAGTAAAAAGATTAACACTGCTTCAGAGGCAGAGGGTAAGTTTTCAAGTTCAGCTCTCGTTGCTTCATCAGACTGCCTTCTTATCACAGCCTCAACATGATTGGCTTTTTAAGACAAAGTCCAACATCTTCTCCATATGTGATCACTCCTTGTTAACTCTAGAGGCAACCAACAAATCGTGGGAGTAAACACAGAGTTTTTCAATTATTTTGTTGATAACTACGGACAACATTTAAGGTATAAATACAGATATTCAGGGGAATAACTTCTCAAATGAGCCAAATCAGATTTAAGTGCCAAAATATCCCAAGGGTCCCACTGTAATAGTAAAGCCCTCAGATTTCTAATGTTCTAGGCCTACTGCAAAATTTCCAAACTATATGACAACCTCGGTAAACCTCAGGTTTCTTGTTTTCAAAATAAGAGAAAATATCTGTCTTGCCTGTTGCACAGGGTTACATTAGGAATGATTTTTTAAAGTATTTTTCCAGCAAGAAACACCTGAGCTGTGATCTAGTCAAACTCCTCTATTTCATAAATGAGAAAAGAAAGGCCCAGAAAACTTAAGAGACTTACTCAAGGTCAGTGTACTTAATAGCAGAACTGGAATTAGGTCATTGTTCTTAGTTTCTTGTCCAGTGATTTTTCTTCTCCTCCATGAGAATGCAGTACTAATGCTTTGAAAACTATGACATACATAAAAAATACGGTATTATAATGATGGAGCAAAATGACGTGATCTCTCACATCTGAGTTTTCCTATTTCTCAAAAAATAAAAAAGCATTTCTGTATATCTTACAATGGTTTCTGCCAAGAATTTAAAGTAATTGTGCAAGAAACATTAGATTTCTGATAACAATGATTTCACTCTTTGTATAAAATTTTATATGCAGATAAGACTAATGAATGCCCATTGACAGTCATCATAGTTATAGATCATGCCAAGTATGACACTTTAGTTCCTAACCTAATAATTTGTTCAACTGTCAGTATCAACATAATATTGGTTGAGCCTTATAAAATAATAAGTCATGGTTGTGTTTTATTTTATTCCCATGACTAAGGTTAGATTTTTAATATCTTTTTGATGATCTAATACTCTCGAAGCAGACAGCAGACACCAGTAAACAAATCCACTATTATTTGAGAAAGAACTTTCTGTTCATTGATGGGTTTAGCTTTGACACTAAAATGTATGTAGTGAAAGTGTCAGTCAACTTTTGACATGCAAAACGTTTGTGTCAGACTCACATACAGCAGGTTCAGAAAGCAAGAGACCATAAAGTCACTGAATGCTAAAAATCAAAAGCCTTCTGAATCAGAGTCTAAGAAGAGCACTCTTTGGTTCGGTTTCAAACTCATTATTGATTTTACTTTAATCATTAATCTAGTCATGTGTCCTCAACATATTTTAAATGGCCACGCCTATTTGTCTGTCCCCAATCCGCTGTGCTGACAATACTATTTAAATGAGATTTTAACTATATAATTGCAGATTCATAATTAGGAGAAAAAATGGAATCTATATGGTAAAATAGAGGTTGTGGTCCTCTATTTCTGTTCGCAAATCTGAAAGACTCACTACTATCCTTTATTAACTTGGTGAGCTGGCAGAGAAATTTAACTTAGAACTAAAATTATGCAAGAAGTCACTGTGATGTAAAGGGAGGAAAATGTAAAAGGTTTTCTAATCAGTTTTCCACTTCTGAACAACAATCATTATAAATAACAAATAATGCTTCAAATAGAAAAATAAAGAATGCTGGTTTGGATAACTTTTCTCATTTCTCTTTTAGATACAGAAATGCTATTCTAAAATGTTTTAAGTTTCTTATCTATAGTTGCAAGCTAGCAGGAAACTTGAAGCTTTAATCTTTAGAAATTTATCTTGGCACATACAATTTTAAAAAATCAGGGCTAATTCTCTCATGCACTGTTGGTGGGAATGTAAATTGGAGCAGGCACTCTGGAAAACAGTATGGAGGGTCTTCAAAAAACTGAAAATAGAACTATCATCCAATCGAGTAATTCCACTTCTGGGTATTTACTTGAAGAAAAATGAAAACACTAATCTGAAAAGATATATGCACCCCTATGTTTTTTGCAGTATTATTTACAATAGCCAATATATGGAAGTAACCTGAGGGTCCATCAATAAATTAACTGATAAAGAAGATGTAATACATACACACAATGGAATATTACTCAGCCATAAAAAGAATGAGCTCTTGCCATCCACGACAGCATGGATAGATCTAGAGGGTATTATGCTGAGTGAAATAAGTTCAGCAGAGAAAGACAAATGCCATATGATTTCACTTATATGTGGAGTCTACAAAACAACAACAAAACCAGAAACAGACTCATACAGAGAACAAACTGGTGGTTCACAGAAGGGAGGGGATGGGGGATGAGTGAAATAGGGGAAGAGGATTAAGAGATATAAACCTCCAATCATAAAATAAATAAATAATCATTCATTCAATCATTTATTAATCATTCTAGGCTATTATGCCTCATCTGCATAACTATATCGATGCCCTGGATTTCTGAGAGTTGGGGAACTATTTTTAAACTCTTTTCTATTCTTTGACTAGCTGGGGAAAAAAAAGATATGCATTTACTAAAATATTTATTGACTGCAGAGTGGGAGTTCAAGTCAAACCTTAACAGAAACCTAAATAGATTTTTTTTCCACATATCACATAATATAGTAGAAACGATTGTCTGATTGTAAATAATGATATTAAAATCTGTTTAATAGTCTAATTACAAGTCTATAGGCTAAAGGAAAATTCTATCTATAAGGAAATTGAAAAAGCAAAACAAACATTAACCAAACCTAGCTTCTTTTTTCTATAATAAAGCTACCAAAAAAAAAAAAAAAAAAAGGAAGACCATTTTGAAACTTGGCAGTTTAAAAATTCAGATTCACAGATACCCCATTTTACCTGTATACTAAGAGATCAGAATATTCTCAACCTTTCAAGAAATGTGCACTCTAAGTATAATAACAGCTTAGTGTATGTATATGAATTATCTTAAAGAAAACCGGGCAATCACCAAGGGCAAAATTTCTCCTTCAGATCTCTATGAACAATCTGGACTCAAACTTTGTGCTTTCTCTAAATTAAAAAAGAAATCTCATTTAAGATCACCAAGAGAAGAGCAAATCTAAAATATGGCTCATTAGCTTATCACGACACTTCATGTATAAATATTCACAAACATATTGCTAGTAAGTGGAAAGATCAGATGCCATCTGAATGTTACAATACCATTATAGGAATTCAAAGATAAAATTCCTAAAGGAAAAGAAAAACTGTGGGAAAAGAATCTCTAGGATTACAAATATAGTTGTAAAATAGTTCTCTAAACCATATCACATTCATTCCCAGTAATTAAATTTTTATTCCTGCCTGGTGTCTGTATACACTAGGGTTAAATATTTGAGTTTCATAGTGAAAACAGACCTTACATCTCTAAAATATTAGTTGAAGTAAAAATTAAAAGTAGAAGTAGGTAAAATTGGAAAGATAAAGAGTATATTATTATCTGCATATTAGAAATGTCATTTAGAAAATATTTAATCTCAAATTGCCTTATTTATCTCTGTCACTCAGTGCTCTATGCATCTATTTCTCCTTCGTCAGGACCAACAAGCATGTGAAGACTCTAAATGGCCAGGTGTTATGGCAGGAAATTACACATACCATCCTGGTCTCTTCTCCTAAAGTATATAGATACTGTGACTACCGGTGAGCTTCCAGGATTTAGGCTGCTGAAATTCAACTTCTGGCTCTACTGCTCATTAACTATGTAACTTAGCATGGATTACTAAATTTCTCTGGACCTCAGATCTCTCATCTTAAGGCCAAGTAATTCATGTCTTATGAGCTTCCCATAAATATCAGATGAGATAATGCATATAAAACACTTAGTACAGTGCCAAGCATATAAATAATGGTCAAGAAATATTAGCTATTATTACTACTATTATTAGCCAATAAGAGCTTATCAGTCTAACAAACATACCATTTAAATTTAAGCTCTTCAATACCAATGTCATGTCACACTTAGCTTTGTGTTCTTGATTGGTGAGCATGGATTGAATGACAGGCTGAATGTGTGAATGAATGGACCAACAAATGCAAATATATTTCAGATAGGAGATATACACACACACACACACACACATTTAAGATATATATGTATATATAGACACACATGCTCAAATATATAAAATTATATGTATATATTCATAACACAAGACCTAGGGCCTAATTATTAATCAATTAAATAAATTTACTCATATTGTCAATTAAGTAAAAATAATAATCAAATTAGATGGATATTTGATTGAATGGACCTACTCTTTGATTAAATTCATAGGCTCATTTGTGTGATTCCATCTGGTAGAGCCCCACTTATATTTAAATAAAAAGAAACATAAAGTCAATTGGGATAGGAGATTGTGGCATTCAAATCATAAGCAGAGCAAGGATAAGTACATAGAAGCTGAAAAGAGAGGTTAGCAGCATAATCACACACCATGAAAGTGGAAATATTGGAGAATGTGGCCAAAGTGCATTTAGGCAAAAATGTCAAGTGGAGGAGGCAAAGAGAAAGTGTAAACTCACTTTCCTTCTTAAGAACATTAGTAAAGGAAACATATTGCCTTGGGAAGATTACAACAAGCATTCCAAAACCAAACTGAAATAAATATTGAAGTAGCCAGGCATTTGTCTCTAGAAAGGATCCCTTCCACTTAAGCCTTATTGAAATCATGTTATTCATTAAAGAGACACACCCAAACACATGCATGCACGCACACACACACATTCATTTCTCGGTTACCTAAATCAAACATTTTAAATCATTCTTAAAAGGACTAAAACCATATATATCAGTGTAAACAAACAACAACAAACATTGACAACAATGAGAAATCTAACAACTAATCTTTAACAAACCTCCGTATCCGGAATATTATGATTTAGCAACAGACAAAAGTCTACATTCCTAATTGCAACTCTGGCACAGATCTGATAGTAGTGACTACTACTGCTCACTTATTGTATTAATTTTCCAAGGTCAGCTCTGCAATGGCCCACCATCACAGATAATTCCACTTCTATGAATTTGTTTCTTGTCACATTCACATCAAAGGAAAAGAAAAATGAGTTAACAGTCAGCATTTAGGGGCTGTTGAAGTAGCAGAAGGTTCAGTTCCTTTAGAACAATGACTCTGGCCTGACGTTGTGAGATTGTGAGGTAAAATACTGTCTTCCCTGAAAGAGCCTTTGTCTATAGCTGAAAGGAAATAGTATGTCTATTCCTGAAAGTGAAATATGGATCTGCAATTTTATAAGAGAGCATATCATTAGTCATCAAATATATTCTGAGTTTATTTTTAAAATTATTTCTGCTCTGTCTTATAAAAGGTACTATGATCTCTGCCTCCTGTAGTTCTCTGTCCCTCTTTCTGTCTCTGTCTCTGTCTTTCTCTCCTTCTGTCTCTGTCTCACAACATGCACATGCACACAGACGCACACACTCACTCACTCCATTTACATGGCAAAATGGTGCTCTAGTTGGCATTCTGTTGTCTAAACCTTGGTGTTCTTGAATCTGCAATGTGTCTGAAAGATAGATGTTACATTTTTTCCACATTGAGTGAGGAGACTGAATCACCAACATTGTAGTACTTGAATGTAGCCCAATCTACCAGGAATGAAGTACCACTTATTACATTACAATTCCATTAAGATGAATATGTATAGAAAATGCATATACCAAGACACCTAAACACTTGATGTATAGTGAGTAGGCTGAAGTAGAAGAGGCACAATATGTTCTATGGAATCACCTGAAAAATAAGTTCAGGAGGACATCTTGTTTACCCAGGCCTTCATAGGGTGAGATTTTCAAGTCAACCTAGATAAAAGAAAGATGAATAATGAGTGTAACTACTGGAAGGGTCTGAAAAGTTACAAAGAGAAATTTCTATACTAACTCCAGGCTTCAAGTTCCATCGTGACCAATCCTACCAGAATTCTGTTCTCAATCATTGCCACTGCCATCCTCTGTGATAAAAGTTAGCAATGTGTCATCGTATTTGACAAAATTATCGTTAATCATGATTGGTTTGAGGCAAAACACTAGCATGTGTAATGGCTAAAAAAATTAAAACAAAAAATAAATTCAGAAATCTTAATAATAGGCATAGAAGAACAATTTTTTTTCAAGTGGTTAGCTCACCAAATGAATAAGAACAGAACTCCTATTTCTTATTTTCAATGAAACAAGTTAGACTTCTGTTTTTAATCTATCTCCCATCAACTCAAGACTGCGTCATAAACTTGATGGATCCAGAAAGGCTTTACACTGGACCCTTCAGTGGAACTTAAAGTCATTCCTACTTGAACTGAGGCCACTTCAGTTGTTTCCCCTATATCTATTCCTCCTTTCATTCTTCTCTCAAAAAATCACTACACCAACTGGCTGCCCCTCACCATGTGTCTTAAGATGCCTACTCCTACCACAAATCATAGACTCTTCCCATCAAACAGGAACACATATTCTTATTTATGACTCTTTACAAATGCCCAAGTACTGCAATTCTGCAGATTCTGGGCATTTCCTGCACTGTCTGGTCTTCCCCACACTAAATTCCCAAAACCATCATTGAAAGTTTTCATTATTGCCTCCCTAGAAAGTAGACTTATGCCTGGCATAATTGGTATATTCAGTATGTGTGTTCAACAAATGAATGGGTAATTCCTACCATAAAATGCTCTGCAATACATATTTCTGTCTAACTCCAAAAAAGTTTTGTGTTGTATAAACTAGACTAGCTTTCTGCCTGAGTCATCTAATTATACACTGATGTTACTTTTTAAATTACTCAAGTTTAAAATCAGCTTAAAAGCATTTCACATCTCTATACTGATTTACTATGCTCATGTGTTAAGAATTGCCCCTGTGTCAGTTCCTTTGTCTTTAATCCTGCTGATCATAAAGTCCACAATGTCAACATTTGTCCAAATGGCCTCTGTCAACCGGTCATTATGACATAAGATTTTTTTAAATGTTATTTATTTATTTATTTTTACGTAAGATCTTAATGGGGGACTTGGGTCGTTTGGAAATTATGTCTATGGATCATCCAATCTAAAGAGGATGGGTCTGTGCTAACGTTATGTGGTCGGAGATATATACAGAGGCATGTAGAGAGCATTCCAGTAAACCAGATGCAGGTTTGAGGAGTCTATGACTAGACAAGGTGAAAGAATTTAAGGCAGAGAAGAATATGGCTGGCAGTTCAGAGCTATTAATGTAAATGTTGTATGAAAAGAAAGTATTCCATTACCCTGCATCGATGTTTGTTCACATCATAGACTATGCTGCACCAAAATTAATAAAATAAGTGTCCCTTCTTTTTTTTTCAGGATGTTTACATATTTCACCTCCCTGATGAGCTGTCACAAATAACACACCCAAGTAGGGAGCCCTGGTGTGTTTAGAGGCACAGAATTGTACAATTAAAAATATAGTTGTGAGTGTGTGATAGACTCATTTATCCTAATGAATGCACCAGTGACAGTTTTGAGGAGGAGTTATTCTTTCCTAAAACCGTGCTCTCCAACTCTGTCATCAGGAATAACTCTTCTGGACTCTGCAGAAACTGTACGTGCAGAAGATCTGCAGCAGGGCTAATGTTAATTGGCTTTTAAATAGCAAGACAGGGGGTGCCTGGGTGACTCAGTTGGTTAAGCATCTGCCTTCGTCTCAGATCATGATCCCAGGGTCCTGGGATTGAGCCCTGCATCAGGCTTTCTGTTCAGCGGGGCGCCTGTTTCTCCCTCTCCCTCTGCCTGCTGCTTTGCCTATTTGTACTCTCTATCTCTCTGTCAAATAAATAAATAAAATATTTTAAAAAATAAAAATAAGTGGCAAGACACTTTGCAACACACTGAAACACAAAAACTCTGCTTTGGTGGGATCCTATTCTGACTCTTTATGGTTCTGGATAGAGTCTACAGTTACCCTCACACCACCTCTATACACACACACACACACACACACACACACACACAGAGAAAACCTCGCATCTCCGATTTCCATAATCTTTTAAAACCAAAGCCGCAGGTCAGGCTAGTTCAATACCTGCAGAGAGAACTCTGAGTGACATTTAAGTCAACCTTAGAAATAGCCAGTCATCTCCTTGCTTAGAATGAATACCAAAGAATGTCAATTTCACTTATTTTTAAGTAACAATGCTGGTTCTGGAAAGAGAAAAGGTTGATAATGTTTTGTTTTGTTGTGTTTTGTTTTTGTTGATTGCTGCGATTGCTGTTCCTGTTTTAGAAATTTTTTTTTTTTGAATGTTGGTTGTGTGTGACTTATTTGCAAGCTGAATTGGAGGCTAAATCTCCCAGACCTAGCACGTTTTCTTGGTTTATGAAATCCTACTGACCCCTAATCACACAGAAAGCTCTACATTCTGAGAAGTCAATTTCTTCAAGTGTTGAAGAAATTGACTTTTTATTAATTCTTAATAATTAATTGTTTCCATGTGGTAGTCTTAGCTGCTCAAATGAACTGTCAATTCTTTGAGAGTGGGGCAAAATCTCATTATTCTGTCTCCCCTTTCCATTTGGCATAGATTTGAACACATATTTAAACCTCAAACACTTACTGAGAATATACTATTATCCATAAAGAATGTAGATAGTTACTCAGGGTAGAGAAATGAATGAGATAAGGGCCCTGCCTACAGGAAGTTTTGTGGGTGAACCAGAGAAGATAATAATTATGATGCGATATGACAGTATCTATAGCATCTTGATAAGAAAAGCCCAACCAACTGTACAGAGAGGGTTGCCTGACAAGAGTGGTGACCCTGTTTCAAAGGAGGCAGCCAGATCCTTAGAAGGATGCTGGAGCCATAAGTAACCAGATTCCATCTCCTTCTTCCCTCTTCTGTCCCACTTTTGCTTGCCAAATGGCTGAACTCAACCAGAAACTGGGGAGCAAGAGGTTGCTCTGGAGAGCTGGGGTAGTCCATAGAGGTCCACTGTCCTGAGCCCAAAGCAGGGCTGATTGATCAGAAATAAGTATTAGACTAAATTGACTAATCATACATGGTTTATATAAACAGCCTAAATTGTGAAATGTTATAAAATAGTGAAAATCACAATTCCTATATATATAAAGGCCTAGAATAAATATGGTTTAATGAATGAAGAATGGAATGAATGATTGAAGTCAACTGCTCTGCCCATTCAGTAGCTGCCTTTTAGACCCAGTTGCATTGTAAGATGTGTTTTCAACTCTTAAATTTTATCCAAAGCAATGGAAGCAGACTGTTCTGTAAGCTTAAAATCATCTGCCACAGGAGCCTGGAATTGTAGTATCTGATGAGCCTGCATTGAGCACAAGACACTCACATATCTGTCATATTATGTACAGCCTTTTCTTGTGCCCAGTCTGCATGCTTAGGCTTCAGCCTTAAGTTCCTGTTTAGTCATCCAGTTTCCTTCCAGAATTAGAGTTCAGCCCTAAATGTCAGTCTATGTAGTTGGGTCTTTAGTTTCCTTCCTATCTTAGGTCAGAGTAGGAAAGGCTGAATTTTGTCCCTTGACCTTATCCAGTGGCTTGACCCCCTCTCCCAAGATGACTGACGACACCAAAACATAATGCTGCTCCCAGTTAGACTGAACATGGCCATTGCCTCACTTTCCAGCTGGATAATGGATGACACAGACCTGCATCATTTCAGGTTCACCAGATTCCTTTGGAAACCATACTGGACAGTTGCTTTCCTCTCTCAAAGGGCAGCACTAGACTTGGATCACTTCACCAGCCCATGATCTTTGTGACTTCCTCTCCTAGCTTTCTATTCTTCCTCCCTGGCCTATTTTCACAGCGGAGGTTCCAACGTGCCTGATGATCAAGCCCACGGCAGGCTGAGCAAGCCCACTCACAGCATGATTTTGTGCTTCTCTCCAAGATAGTGTGAAAATGTTAATATGTCAACTCCTTCTTGTATACTTTAACGTAGAAATATGAAGTGCTTATGACCCTAAAAGACATGCAATGCAAAATGATATAATAGCTTCAATGCACATTTTTAATACTTCACAATTCTTTAATATCAAACTGAACACCGCCAAGTTCTCAAGTTCTTGCTGTGGACAGATCTCTGATTTCAGGGGCAATTTAATATATTGGAAAGAGCAAGGGCTTTGCAATCAAATAGCCATGGGTTCAAATCCTACCTGTGAAAACTCCTTTGTGGTACTTTGGCCAAGTTATTCACCTCTCTGAGCCTCAATTTCTTTAGCTGTATAAACAGGGTTGATAATACCTGCCACCGACAGTTGTTTGGGGGATACCTGAGATCACAGAAGAAAAGCACTGTGTCCAGTGCCCAGCACTCAGAAAGGTAATTCCCTTCCTTTTCTTTCCTTTCTCCTGGTAATGTGAACTACAGATCAAACAGACTCCAGAATCAGTCACAATCAGTTCTATTCCTGAAGACATCCTACAATTTTTATGTGCCACTCTAATATCAGAAATATGACTATCAAAGCTTAATGGTATGAGTTTTTCTCCATGTGTAGGCAAAGCAAACTTGAGCCATTTCATAACTTGGGAGCATTTTAAGGCATCTTTAAATAGAAGCTTATCTATTTACTTATATTGCAGCCTCTGGTCATTTTGACTGTGGTCAGGCTTAATGTTTTGGGACAGACAGTTTTGCAGCTTTGAATACCAGGCATATATAAAGGAAGGTCCTTTTTTAAACTGAGGGTTTTGTATTTACTTCTGCCAAATTGAGTTATGTTCAATGAGTTCAACCCCAAACCTAAAACCTGAAAACTTTTCTTGGGTGCTTCCTAATGATCAGGACCTTCTCCAATTACTAGAAAAACATATTTTTTTTACATGATCACTGAACAAACAGATGTCTCCTGCACCCAGAAAACTGTGCATGGATCCAAACTACAGATCACAGCAGTTCAAGTGACTGCCTCAGATATCTCTTAATTAAATCACGTGTCATCATCCAGGCTATCAAATTCATGACTCCCATCTCTTAGATTTGATATTTGCTTCTGCTCATGTGGCAGATTTGTCCCAGATGTTCTGACATGCCGCCTACTGATAAACGCCATCTACATTCCCTTCCCTTGGGATTGGTAGCTATTTGACTTATAAAGCACAGTATAAAGGACACAGTATAAATTGAGAAGCTTCCACTTCTCAATTCTCTTGGGATCCTTGGTCTTGAAACCTAGCAACCAGGCTGTGAGGAAGCCCAACATGCCTCTTGGAGAAGTTGGCATGAAGAGGAATTAACAGCCAGAGAATCAACCTGGCAGCCATATAAACAATCATCTTAAGAGCAAATCTCTTCCTCATTTGAGTTGTCCCACCTATCTCTGCTGAGCCTGGCCAAAATTTCAGATTCATGGGCACAATAAATGATTGCTATTCTTTTAAGCCACTCAGTTCTGGAGTGATTTGTTATGCCAGAATAGATAACTAGAACAATCCCCACAGATAGTACTTTTCACTGAAAGGAGTTCATAACACATGGATATAACCGATGGGGTATAATCATTTATCCTTAGAAGGGAAATGGCCCCAAATTGCCAACATAGTCTCTATGCCCTCACTGCTTCTCTCTGCCATTACCTCTCAGATTTCCTCTACAATTTTCTCTTTTAATCCTGCATTCCCAGCATTGTGATCCTGGTATTTGACTCTATAGAGTCAAACAGAGACTTCAAGGAGTTGGCTGCTGGGCTCCATGCCTCTCAGTACTTCAACCAAAATAATGTGGTCAAATTTATAAATCTTTTTCATTGTGGTTGCTGTTTTTTATGTATTATGTAAGAAACCTTAATCTACTCTGAGGTGAAGAAGTTACTATGTGGTGTCCTAAAGCTTTTTGTATTTTGCCTTTTACATTTAAGTCTATAATCCACACTAAGGTTCTGAGTATGAGTTTGAGATCCAACTTCATGTTTTTTTCAGGATAGACACCCAATTGTTTCAGTTCCATCTTACAGCCTCTCTTCACTGTTCTGCAATGAATGTCACCTTTGTCATAAATCAAAGGTCCATATAAGCATGCACCATTTCTTAATTCTTTAAAAAATGGTGCATGCTTATATGGACCTTTGATTTCTATTCTGTTCTTATAATTGTGATATCCAATAATTTATATAACCTTGCACCAAAGCCACATTGTCTAAATTCCTAGTAGCTTTATAGTAGATCTTGACATTTAATAAAATATGTAATCCTCCCCAGGATTGGCTACATAAGGCCCCAGTGAAAAATAAAATGAGGGCTTCTTGTTAAAAAAGGATCATGAATTTCAAGATGATAATAACAAAGTATTAAGGTAAGATGAGACCCTTCTAAGTGCAGGACTCCCTGAGCAACTTGCACGGGGCACATGCCCATGAAGCCAGCACTCTTCCCATCTTAAATGTCAATGTTCATGAATAAAGTTTTTTTGGAAGCAAGCCATGATCATTCTTCAATGTATTATATATATATGGGTGCAACAGCAGAGTTGCAAGGGAGTCTGTGTGCCTCCAGATCTAAAATATTTACTATCTGGTCCTAATAGAAAAGTTTTTCAACCCCTGCTTAAGATTTCAAATATAGTTTTAGAGGAACAGGGAAGAATTCATGGAGGAAGTAGAACTTGGGTTGTGCCCTGAATGATGAACAGGATTAGATATGTTAAAACTAAGGGAAAATAACTCTTAGACACAGAGAAAGCATGATAAATTCCTGGGACCAGGAATATATGTACTGAAATCAGGCCCATGAGAAGAATGACCTATTAACATAGAATATGTACTTTGGAAAATAATGAAAGATAAGACTGTAGAATGAGGAAGCATCCAGAAAGCGCTGGAAAATAGGGTCTAATTTTTAAAGAAATTTTTCAAAAACATGCAGACCACATTTAAAGGTATTTTATCATGAAATATCAGTAAAAGATATCATTTTGGTCTTGAAAAATAAACTGAGACATGGCAAAAACTGAGATAGAAATGAAATCTTAGTACTCCTATTCTGCATTATAAATCACCATTTTGACTTAGGTTATGTTTCCTATTAGTGTTGCCTAGCATCTAAAATATTCTCATATATACATTTCTACAGAACATATCATATGGCTATTCCAATTTATATTCATCCGTATAAACCTAGAAAAATTATTATTTTCCTTACCTCAGATCATCTCACTCCCCTGCCCCCCGACCACACACAAGTGAAATAGCTATCTATACCGATGAGTCTCCTACATGTCTCCTTTTCAGGGCTTTAAGCTATCATTATTTACCTGTAGGTAGACAGAAGGACAGTGATCACACCTCTACAATATTGGACAACTTGTCTGTTCTTCTCATAGGGTTTGAGGTCCTTTGACACAAGCTAAGCCACTCCATTCCTTTAACAACACATTGGCTCAGTCAGGATGCTATGGCTAATCTATGTCAAAGCTGTCCAAAGACCAAACCATAAAATAGGGAAACCTTTATTTGGAACCTCTCAACCTCTTTTATGCTTGCTTTCTCACAGCATAACAACTAGACTTTTCCCAGCATCCATGGTCTAGATCCTCTGTCTAGTAAAATAAATTTATTTTTTCCATCTTCCCTCCTATTTCAACGTCCTCTAAGATGTCTATGGCTGATGACAAATTAATGTATTAGGGACTGGGGAGAATCTAAATTTCAACAGGGGATTTCTGGAAAAGCAATTTGACTTAAAAATGAAAGAATAACTTTTCTTGGGGAAATTTCAAATAATGCAGTTAAAATGATACTTGCAAACAGGGTTCAGCTTGGCAGTCTTCAAAAAAATAAAAATAAAAATTAGACCATGTAGCAACTGTCATCCCATTTTACCTTTTATATTTATGAAACAACCTACCTAGCAACCAAGTTTCATTGTGTATATAGAAGCATGGCCACTGCCCAAGAAAATCTCTGGAGCATAGGGCTTTGAGGCTCAAAGGCCCCTGGGATCAATCTGGAAGTCCCACAATTTAGGCAATTAAGGTAATCCTCTACTTACTGGAATATACTGTTCATTCAAAAAGGAATACTTATAGGGCTTGCAGAAAACTATAGTTTCTGTAAAATAATAGATTTTCATGCAGTACCCATTTCAACTAACTTCTCTCACAGTTCATAGGAGAAATTCACTTGCTGAAAATCAGTTACTCAACTTAAGAGTTTAATTATTTATTTTGTTCTGAGCTGACCAAAGAAAGCAGAAAAGGTTCAGCCAAGCAAACCAGACTCTGAGCCCATGTCTCTGGGTCTCTGTAGGACCAAAGGCTAGCAAAAGACCTGCTGCAGTTCTTAGCGTGGGGCCCACAAGAAAGACTGAATATCTCGCTAGTATTTTATCATTAAGTGCTCTTATCCATGAACTCAGATTTTTAGAATGAGGGGTGGGGGGGGGATAAAATAATTGTTTTATTTTAATTTTTTACTGTGCTAGTTGCTTTAGAAATTTTACAAAGAAGGCATGACTACAGATGTCACCATTCTAAAGATGTGGAAGTTGCAGTTCAGAAAAGTCAAGCCACTGAGCCAAGGACTCATGATTAATTCTGCCATTTGTGTGTTTCCTGTCTTCTCTTCACTTCCTGGAGGGCTCTGTTCACTTCTTTGGACCTCTGGTTCAGGCTACCAAATAGGTAATACTTTGAAATCCTACAGCTGAGCAGCAGTTGATAGATACCATAGACTCAGCTCAAAATTATAAAGAAAGAAAACTCATGTATTGTGATGTTAGTGATTAATATAAATAATCTAAGGAGACCTGCCATTCCCATTTATGGATCTCAAGTTCTAATGTCCATGTCTCAGTTTTTAAAATAATAACCACTTTTAATCATTGGTAGACTCTTAGACACCAGATAGTATACTCTATTTTTAATCTTTCTAACAACAATTTAGTTATCCCTATTTTACAGATGAGGAAACTGACTGAATTACCTGCTTAAGCTAGTAAATGAAAGGATGAGAATTTGAACCTAGGTCTCTCTGTCTCTTTTGCCCAGTATTTACCATTGCACCAAACACTACGGTGTGTTATTGCACCATCTTTATTTCAAAGCCCGTGGAAGTTTAAATGTTAAACACTAACAGAGATTTACCTCCTTCAGGTGAGTCTAACATTTCTATGTACCTACTCTATGTCATTTTCAGAAAAAATGCATGAGAACGTTTAACTCATTCTATGTATCTAAACATGCAAGCACCTTGCAAAAGAAAGCTCACAATTTTAGTTTGTCTAGATACCCATAAGGAAGCCAAAGGTCTGCTACCTAAAAATGATTCTGCTGGTTTCCTGGAGATACCTGCTCCTTTATCTAAACTTCTGAATCCTGGTTCCTTTCTGGATTAACCTTAGCAAGGTGCCTTGATGCTGAAAGAACCATTTTATCAGGGCTCTTTCATCCACTGGACCACAAAAGCGATAAAGCCCTTCAAATACTATCTATATGTTGATGAGTCAAATTTTTACCTCAACTTCGTGCCTATCCCTTGGGTACCAGATTTATGTGTCAACTACCTCCACAGTTTCTCCACTTGGACATACACTAGACATCTCCACATAATATAGCCAACACAGAACTCCTGATTCCATGCCAGGCTGCCATCTAAATTCATTCTCAAGCCCTTTACAGTCTTCCATAGTTTCATAAATGAAGAGTAGGGAAGTACCACACAGTTGCTCGGGTCAAAAATCTAGAAATCCTTCTTGAGGTCTGTCTTTTCTTATCATCCCATAGCCAGTCGATCAGCACATCCTATTTACCTATCATTTCTTACCAACTCTGCTCCTAAAACTAAATTCCAGCCAACATCATTATCAGCCTGGATTATAGAAATAGCTCTTCATAGGTCTACCTAACCAGACCCTAGACCCCTATCATTTACCCCCCTACATAGCACTTTCTAAAATATAAATTAAATTACTCCCTTGCTTAAATTCCTCCATTGGCTTTTCATTATACATACAATGGAACAGAAATACATAACATGGTCCATAAGGTTCTAACCAACTGAGCCACCCAGCTGCCCCACTCTTTCTTTTTTTAAGATTTTATTTATTTATTTGACAGAGTGAGAGAGCACAAGCAGGGGGAGCAGCAGAGGAAGAGGGAGAAGTAGACTACCTGCCAAGAAGTAAGCCCAATGTGGTGCTTGATCCCAGGACCCTGGGATCATGACCTGAGCTAAAGGCAGTCGCTAAAGGTCCATGAGGCTCTAAATGATCTTGGCCCTATTTTCTGCCCTCATCTGTCTACACTTTCCACCTTCTTTTGCTCTCTTGAAAAGACCAACTGTGTTTCTCTTTCAGGGTCTTTTCACATGCCATTCTTCTGCTTGAAGCACCTGCCCTCCTTAAAGAGGCCCTCTCTGACTACCCCAGGTGAAGCCCCCTCCATCTCTGTCATTCTCTATCACTTTACCCTCTTTTATCTGTTTGAAGGCACTTGTAGTAAATGAATTTAGCTTAATTATTATTTTATGTGCTACTTGTCTATCTTAGAGAATTAGAATGTATGTTCCCTGAGAGCAGGGGCTTACCTCTTTGTTCACTGCTAGATCTCCTGTGCCTAGAATGGTGTCTGGCATATAGTTTCAGCAGAAAATTTTTTACTGACTTTTGGACTAGCTGATTCCAGGAAAAGAGATACCAGACTCCAATCCAGAGAAACAACTGGAGAAGGCACACAAAGACAACAGACTGCTACTTGGCTTGATTTCAAGTAAAGAATGTATGCTTCAATATCCTCTGGGATCAAAAGTCAGATTTCTCTTTCACAACTAGAACAAGTGGAGTTAAGAGTCAGTGACTGCTCTAGGTTCATAGTAGTTCCTCAGTAGTACGAGCCTCTTGAGAAACAATTTGTTGAGTTTTCCCCAAAGAATTTGAGTCATGCCTCTACTGCCAATGCATGGGAAATAAGTTCTTTCAGAAGAGGCAGTCTTAATTCAGAACCATATCCCACTCATCTCTCGTGAGTTCCTAGGATTGCTGCCTAAGTCAGTAGCCACTGTTCCTGAACAGCATGTGAGTTTTCCAACTCCTAAAACTTTTGGGTGATATCTGAGAGATTATCCTAAACAATCCTCTAGAATATGATGTAGTCCTTGGTCTTTCACTGTCGCTCCCAGAATCAGCTACTGCCATTGCATTACATGGCTCCTGAAGATACTCACCTCCCAGCACCGCTGCTAGAATGCTCCATGGCTGCTGGAAGGATCTTAGAGGAGGATCCTTGCCGGCTTCCCTGTTGAGGATCAGACCCACAGCAAGTGATACAAGTCCCATAACAGAAGAAACTGTTCCATTTGTGCAAAATGAGAGGGAATTTTACCTCTAATCCAACTCCAGATACTGTTTTGTTAATTAAATAATTTATGGTTTTCAATGGCATGCAGGACAGGATCACTGGAGAAGTAAGCAATTGTCCAACAGCTGTGTGATCTTTGCCAAGTCATCCAGCCCCCTCCACACCTCAGTTATATCATCGACTCTGCTCTATCCTCATAGTGTGACTTATTGTTAGTCCCAGCTTTGTCTAAAAGATGTGCTCCATAAATACTATTTGACATGTGCTCCATAAATACTATTGATGATGATCATCACCTCCCAGTAATGAGTCTTGGTTTCTCTGTTACTATGAAGTAATTAATATTTGGTACCAGATGGCATTTTCAAAATAACTCAGATAGAAGTTGCTATTGAAATGCTAATACCTATTTAGTTTATTCTGGGGGGCCAATTCTTAATACTGTACCTCAGGGTAAAATTAGAAGACACATGAATTACCTTGGGGGAGCAAAGAACCAAAAATTCATGACCTGACTGTATGAGGGGACTAAGCAGCATAATTGTTGCCATTTGTACACAATAATAATCAGTATTTAGCAATATATATTTTTAAAAATCCAGTTCCTGATTATTAATTTGAAAAAAAAAATGTCTGGGAAGAAAAAACTACCATAAATGAAAATATTATAATGTAGTGCCATTGGAAGTTTATTCTTCAGATAATAGCTTCAGGACCTGGGAGCTTATTAGAGATGCAAATTTGGGGACCCTAACCAGACCTCCTCAATCAGAATATTTGGATTGGCCCAGTAGTTTTGATTCTAACAAGTTCTCCAGATGATCCTATGCAGATTAAAATTTGAGAAACACTGGGGCACCTGGGTGGCTCAGTGGGTTAAAGTCACTGCCTTCAGCTCAGGTCATGATCCCAGGATCCTGGGATCAAGCCCCACATCAGGCTCTCTGCTCAGCGGGGAGCCTGCTTCCCTCTCTCTCTGCCTGCCTCTCTGCCTACTTGTAATCTCTGTCTGTCAAATAAATAAATAAAATCTTTAAAAAAAATTTTTAAGAAGCACTATTGATGCACCAGTCCCAGGTTCTCTGGGGGCAAAGCTGGTAATTATGTACGTTTCAGCATGGTTGGGACCTGTGACAAACTGGAAAACCCATGTCCCATTCAAAGCAAGAAGGACTAAACTGTGCAGCTCGGCTGATGTTGCTACCCAGGAATGTGATTCATTGTTGGTAACTTTTCCAATGCCTCAAGAAGGCCTGTACATTTAAATCTCAAGTAAAAACTGTGCATTTAGAAATGCTATGAAACATTAAAAATTTTAAGCAAAGCTGAGGCAGAACAAAAACTATACGGTCAGAATGCATCTGGGATATTTGAGGAATAGGCCAGAAGCCAGTGAGTATTCAGGTAAGACAAATAGGAAGTAGAGCAGGGAGAAGTAGAAGATTGGAGATAAAGGAGACCAGAAAGTGTAGAGCCTTGAAGGCACTGAAAAGATTTGAATTTTTCTCTGAAGGAAATGAGAAGCCATTTGAGAGCTTTGAAAGAGAAATATAATCTATTCATATTTAAAAGGATCACCCTCATTACTATTTTTTAGTGGCAAAACCAACACCAAAACTCAATCTCCATGATCTCAAGCCCAAAATGCTCTATATTATAGTTGAATTCACAAAAAATTCAATCAGCCAGTATTAGATGTAGGCCTTCATATTAGTTCTGAACAGAAACCAGTAATATGGCGCCTGGGTGGCTCAGTTGGTTAAGCGACTGCCTTCAGCTCAGGTCATGATCCTGGAGTCCCGGGATCGAGTCCCGCATCAGGCTCCCAACTCCATGGGGAGTCTGCTTCTCTCTCTGACCTTCTTCTCACTCTTACTCTCTCTCACTGTCTCTCTCTCAAATAAATAAATAAAAATATTAAAAAAAAAAAAAGAAAGAAAGAAACCAGTAGTATAATGGGCTCTTGGCAAGTAAGTGGTATAGTAAGCGGTGACACTGTTTCAAAAAACCAATTTTATTTTTAGACTCCTCTAATCCTTGGGATTAAATTCCAGCCTCCTTTTCTTTTGCCTATCCATGTGTCCAGAGTTCTCTAGAACTTAGATGAAGGATAAATCAAATCCATCTTCTACATGATAATGTTCCATTTTTCAGTCAACTTCATTTAACCTTTCCAGGATAATATGGTTTCATGTTTTATCTCAAAATTCCTTTTATTTATTTATTTTTTTCTAAGTAAACACAACGGCCAACATGGGGCTTGAACTCAAGACCCTGAGATCAAGAGTCTCATGCTCTACTGAGTGAGTCAGCCAGGCAACCCTCAAAGTTCCTTTTAAAGTGGATGCCAAAATTTAAGGACAAATGCCCAGTGAAGTTAGGTCATCACAGAGTAAACCAGAACTATTATCTCCCTTAGGATATTACGCTTCTTGACTCATCATGCTATTTACTTCTATTGTGTTTGCTGTTATGTCGGTTTTTTATTTCCAACATCCAGAAATTTTTCTAACCCAAGTATAGGATTGTACATTTAATCCAGCTGCATTTAATTTTGGTAGAGCAAAGCTGTCAGCTATAAATTCATTTTGATGTGATTACTGCCCAACATATTTATTGTCTTCCTAGTTTTGTGTTATCTATAATTTAGATAAGCATGCCATTTACATATTCAAGTCAATCATTTGGTGTTGAATGGGAACAAATACAGTCTGGGAAAATCCTCTAATTTCATGGAATCACACTACCTTTCTGTAACCATGACAGAATGGCAGATGTTAATAATTGATTGTGGTAATTTCCTCTATGGAACTGGTATCTGGTTTTAAAGTTCTTCTAAAGCACCCTTGGTAGCCACCGCTAATTAGTGATATTTGCCAGTTGAGATGAAGAAGCTTGGCATCCTAAGCTTAGAACAAAGCACAGGGACATGCTTCAGGTTCACAGGTGCCACGTTTACTGTGGCACACAATTAAACATACTTTGAGGGTACTTGGATGGCTCAGTCAGTTACGCATCTGCCTTCAGCTCAGGTCATGATCCTGGGGTTCTGGGATCCTGGGGTCTTGGGATCCAGTCAGGCTCCCGGCTCAGTGGGGAGTCTGCTTTTCCCTCTCTCTTTGCCCCTCTCCCTCCCTCAGTCTCTCTCTCTCACAAGTAAATAAATAAAATCTTTAAAAAATAAAAAACCACCTTATTTTCCATTGTGTACTGCTGAGTCTTGTCAAATTCAAGAGCACTAAAAATTAATCTACTTCTAAAGTTTCATGAAAATGTCTTCCTTGTCTGATTGCTAAAACTAAAACAAACAAACAAACAACAATGACAACAACAACAAAAGAAAAGCCGGAGCTTCATTAACTCTCACCTGAACCATTTTTAAAATGATGCCAGTTCCTCAAGCTTTCTCCCTCTCCAATCCATTCACTACATCACCAGTGATGACCTACTTTGTCCCATCCATCCATTTCATTCAGTTAAGTACATTTTGTGCTTCTCCTGTAGACTCCTGGATTACAAATGTGAGAAAGATGCAAGCCCTATTTTCAGAGGTCTCACAACTTAGAGAGAAAGAAAAACACATAAAACATTCATTTTAAGGCAATATGGGACAAATGATGATTTAAAAAAAAAAAAAAAGGCCAGCTTGGTGACAAGACCATCTAATTAGCACAAAGGAAATAGAGTTCATAAAGAACTTCCCAAAAGTACTGAGTTGGGCCTTATCAGTGAAGACAGTTGGGTAGATGTGGGAAGACTAGAAAAGCATGAAGGTAAGATAGAGTTAGAAAGCAGTATGAACTAGTAAAACAGTCTGATAGGCATGCATCAGAAATGAAAATCTGGTTGAATACCCTGAACTTTTTCTATTAGGTGATGAGACATTGAAGCAGTTGAAGGGTTTTAATCAAGGGATTGATATGATCAGATCTGAATTTCTAAAATTAATCACTGAAAACTATGTTATAAATATACTTAAATGAGGCAAGACTAGAAATAAGGAAACTGCTTCGATGGTAATTTCAATAGTCCAGTAAGAAGAGTAGAGTCTGACTTAAGATAGTTAAGGTACAGGGGTGCCTGGGTGGCTCAGTGGGTTAAGCCTCTGCCTTCGGCTCAGGTTATGATCTCAGGGTCCTGGGATTGAGCCCCACATTGGGCTTTCTGCTCAGCAGGGAGCCTGCTTCTTCCCCCGCTTGCCTCTCTGCCTACTTGTGATCACTGTCTGTCAAATAAATAAATAAAATCTTAAAAAAAAAAAGGTTAAGGTACAGAGATAAAGAAATAAAGATCAGAAAAAAATGTAGGAAGTAAAATAAAGCAATAAAACTTGTTGATTCATCTGATATTGAGAAACAAACACTGAAGCATTAAAAATAATAAAGTTTCTATCTTGAGCAAGTGGGGGGTGGTGTAGTCATCAACTAATTGAGAAAGAGAACATGAAGGAGTTGGCAACAAATTAGAGCATGTTTAATTTAAGATGTGTGTGGACATCGAAGTGGTGAAGTGGCAAATAGACTTTTTAGTCTGAGGTGTAAAGGAGAGGACAAGACTGGAAATTATGAGGTTAGTTTTTCCCCATGGCCTATAGGATAAATGTCTGTCATTCCACATCTACTCTTAATTCTACACACTCACCACTACAGACACTAGGCTCCTAATCATACCAAAACAGCTTATTCCATAGCCTTGATTTTTCTTTTTTTTTTTTTTAATAGGCTTATTTATTTGAAAGAGAGAGAGAGCAGGGGAGGGGCAGAGCAGGGGGAGAGAGAGAATCTCAAGTAGTTCCCACTGACCGCAAAGCCTGAAGCTGGGCTCCATCCCACCACCCTGAGATCATGACCTGGGCTGAAATCAAGAGTGGGTCACTTAACCAACTGAGCCACCCAGGTACCCCATACACAGCCTTACACCTTTAATCTTTCTGCAGACCAGAACTGCTTTTCCCTTTAAACCACTACCATAAGTTCTTGATCTTTGAATTCTACCTCAGTTTCTGCACATTCATATTTTTTCCAGCTGCCTTCATTTAAAATTAGGTTCTCCCTCTACCACGATTCTCTGTACCTCTTTCATATTACCTATAGCAGCTTTATTGAGGTATAATTCATATACCATAAAATTCACATATTGTAGCATACAAATCTTTGTGTCTATATTTTATGCCAATAACACAGTCTTTTTTTTTTTTAAGTAAACTCTATGCCAAACATGGGGCTCAAACTCATGACCTCAAGATCAAGATTTGCATGCTCTACCAACTGAGTCAGCCAGGTGCCCCAATACACTGTCTTGATTATGTTTGCTTTATGATAAAGCTCAAAATTAGATAGTATAAACTTCCAACCTTTTTTTTTTTTTAAGATTTATTTACTTATTTTAGAGAGAGAAAGAGCACATGAGCAGAAGGATGGGCAAAGGGAGAGGGGGAGATAGAAACTCAAGTAGACTCTGCACTGAATGCAGAGCCCAATGTGGGCTCAGTCTCATGGCCCTGAGATCACAACCTGAGTTGAAACTAAGAGCCGGCCACCTAACCAACTGTGCCACCCAGGTTTTTGGTTTTTCCAAAATTATTTTGATTATTCTAGGTCTTTTGAACTTCCTCATAAATAGATGTATAGAGTGTGCAACCATCACAACAACCAAGTGTCAAAACATTTTCCTTACCCCCAAAAGGTCCCTCATATCCATTTATAATCAATCCTCACTCCCACACCCAGCTCCGGGCAACCAGTGATTCACTTTTTGTCTCTACATATTTAAATCTTCTGGAAATATTAGATAAATGAAATAAATACAATATGTGGCCTTTTGTGTCTGACTTTTCACTTAGCATAATGTTTTTAAGGCTTATCCATGTTATGGGCTGCATCTGTTGTATGTTCCCTTTTACTAAAAACACTTTGCTGTATAGATATACCATATTTTGCTTATGGATTTTCTACATTTTTTTATCTTTTTCCCAATCAATGGACATGTGGACTGTTTCCAGTTTGGGGAGCATTATGAATAATGCTGTTATGAATAGTCACATCTAAGTGTTGTGTGGACATACGTTTTCATTTCTCCTAGATAGATATCTAAGAATAAAATTGCTGGATTGTATGGCAAGTTTATTTTAAAAATTTTGATAAACTTTTTTCACTTTACATTCCCACCAACAGTGGGTGAGGGTTCCTATTTTGCCACACAATCACCAATCCTTGGTATTGTCAGTATTTTTTATTATAGTCATACTAGTGTGTTTGTACTGTACCACATTGTGGATTTAATTTGCATTTCTCCTTTGGTGAAGTATCCATTCAAATCTTTTGTCTGTTGTATTGGTTATCAATTATTTCATTAAAAAAAAAACTATTCCAAACTTAGTGAACAACAAACAACAATGAAATTATTATCTCACAGTTTCTGAGGGTCACAAATCTAGGAGATGCTTAGCTTAGTGTTTATGGCTCTGTGTCTCTCATGAGATTGCAGTGAAGAGGTCAGTCACCTGAAGGCTTGACTGGGACAGAAGGATCCACTTTCAAAATGTTTCACTCACAAGGCTGTTAACTGAAACTTTCCCCATGACCTGAGAGCTAGCTTATCTGAGAATGATTGATCCAAAGGAAAGAGTAAGGCACAAGCCTCAATGGCTTTTATGACTTGGCCTTAGAAGTGACATATCATCACTCCTGCTGCAGCCCATTGGTCACTCAGTGCAACTGTGAAACAACGTGAGAGGGCACTACACCAGGGAACATCAAAAGACAAGAAGTCTTTGGCAGCTATCTGGAGCATGGCTACCATACCTATGTTTCAATCAGATTGTCTTCTTGTGGAGTTGTAAGAATTTTTTCAAATTTAGAGTATAAAACCTTTATCAGATATATGATTTGAAAGTATTCTTTCCTAGTCTGGGCTCATCTTCATTCTCTTTGTGGTATCTTTTGAAAAGCAAAAGTTTTAAATTTTAATGAAGTTTAATTCATCACTTCTTTCTATTATAGATCTTGTATTTGGTATCTTACCTAGGAAATCTTAACTTATACCTCATAAAGATTTTAATCCTTTGAGTACTTCCAAAGTTTTATAGTTTTATTTATTATGTTTAGGTCTATGATCTATTTCAAATTAATTTTTACATATAATGTGAGGTACCAGTCTAGGTTCATTTATTTTGCACAAGGATATTCAATGTTCCCACAACCATTCCTTCAAAAGACTTTAATTTTCCTATAACTTGCATTGTCGACCTATTGACAATCAATTGCCAATAAATATAAAGGACTTTCAATTCTGTTCTATTGTTTCATTGATGTTATAGCAATATCACACTGCCCTGATAATGGTAGCTTAATAATAAGTTTGGAAATTAGGTGATATAAAGCCCCCAACTTTGTTTCTCTTTCTCAAAATTATTTTCACTTTCATAGGTCCTTTGAATTTCCACATAAGTTTAGAATCAGCTTGTCAATTTCTAAAAATGACATGAAATTGTTCATAATATTCTCTTATAATCATTTTAATGTCTAAGATTAATATTTGTATTTCTGATTTAATTAATTTGGGTTCCTTTTTTTTCTTAGTCTACTTAGAGATTTATCAATTTTGTTAAAATATTTAAAGAATGAACTTTTGATTTCACTGAGTTTTCTCTATTATTTCTGTGTTTTCTTTTTTCCTCACTAATTTCCATTCTGGTCTTTATTGTTTACTTTTAAATGATTGTCTTGTGTTCAGTTTACTCTCCTGTTTTCTATTTCTAAGGTGGAAGCTTAGGTTATTGATCTGAGACCTTTCTTCAAGAATAAAGTTGACCATTGAAAAACACTGGGTTACTACACTGACCCCTATGCCATTGAAAATCCACTTATAACTTTTGACTCCCCCAAAACTTAACTCCTAATAGCGGGAGCCACAAGAGATCACTTTTTACGGCCATATGCAGTTTACTGGAAGGACAAACTGTTCACATGGAGATGATTAGCACCACATGGACATTTTAAGTGGATACTCACAACAATAGCAACAGGAGGTGGTTATGAAATTATTATGGTAGTACAGTAAACACAATTAATTACACACATTTATAATATAATACTGTATCTGTGTGTTTGTTTACATTACACCTCTGACTCCCTGCTCAACAAGGAGTCTGCTTCTCCCTCTCCTTCCACCCCTCCCCTATGCTCATGCTTTCTCTCTCTCTCAAATAAATAAATAAAGTCTTTTAAAAAAAATACAGTGAGTGTTACAGAGAGCATATAGTTTATCCTTGCATTATTATTCAGTCTGACAATCTCTTACTTTGATGGGAATGTTTAATCCATTCCCATTTAATGTGTTACTGATACAATTGGATTTATATTTTCACTTTGCTATTTGTTTTTTATTAACGTCATGCCTTTGTATTCTTCTTTTCCCTGCTTTTCTGTCTTTTGTGTTAAATATATTTTAGTGTTATAATTTTAATTCCTTTGTTGATATTTTAATCTGTTTTAAAGATATTTTCCTAGTGATTGCTCTAAGAATTACAACATGCATCTACATTATCAAAATGTTTTAACACTGGCTTAATCCCAATAAAATATAGCAACTTATTCCAGGATAGTTTAATTTCTTCCCACATCTTTTGTGCTATTATTGTCATACACATTGCACCCAAGTATGTTATAAACCCAACAATAAAGTGTTATAACTATTGCTTTATACAATCATATGTTTTAGAGAAATTAAAACAAGACAGAAAATATATATTTATATAGTTTTTTATACTTACCCATATATTTTCCAATACTCTTTATGTCTTCCTATGTATTCAAGTTACTATCTAGTATATTTACCTTTTGCCTGAAGAATTTCCTTTAGTATTTCTTCTAAGGTAGTTCCTCTGGCAACACTCTCTTTTTAATATGTTACCATATTACCTTTTCACCTCCAGTTTTTCTGATGAGAATTGGCCCTTAATCTTATAGTTGTTCTTCTGTATACTTTCAAAACTTTCCCTTTGGGCCACCTGGGTGATTCAGTGGGCTAAGCATCTGCTTCAGCTCCAGTTATGATCTCAGTGTCCTGGGATTGAGCCACACCCATCCTCCCTGCTCAGTGGGAAGTTTACTTCTCTCTCCCCCTCTGCTCCTATATGCACGCTCCCACCCCACCCCACTCCACTCATGTGTGTACACACACTATCTCTTTATCAAATAAATAAATAATTTTTTTTAAAACCCACAAAATTTTCCCTTTGGTGTTGGGTTTTAATATATGACTGTGATGGGTCTGGGACATGAATCTCCTATCGTTTCCCTGATTGAAATACACTGTGATTCTTGGATCTATTGTTTAACATCAAATTTGAGACAGATTTGGCCACTAGTCTTCAGATATGTTTCCTACTCCTTTCTCCCCTCTCTTTATAAAACGCTCATGGCACCTATATTGGCACATGTGATATTGTCTCACAGATACCTCAGATATTATTCACTTTTCTTCAATTATTTTCCCATATTTTCTTCATTGGATTACTTCTATTGATCAGTCTATCCTTTACTGCTCTATTTTCAAGTTCACTGATCCTTTCCTCTGCCATCTTGTATCTGTTTATCTTACATCTGCTATTGATTTCATCTAGTGGATTTTTTTTCCCTTTCATTACTGTACTTTTCAACTCTAGAACTTCCATTTGTTCCTTTTTTTTTTTTTTTAAGATTTTATTTATTTATTTGTCAGAGAGAGAGGGAGAGAGAGCAAGTGAGCACAGGCAGACAGAGTGGCAGGCAGAGGCAGAGGGAGAAGCAGGATCCCTGCCGAGCAAGGAGCCCGATATGGGACTCGATCCCAGGACTCTGGGATCATGACCCGAGCCGAAGGCAGCTGCTCAACCAACTGAGCCACCCAGGCGTCCACCATTTGTTTCTTTTTAATGGTTTCCAGTTCTTTATTGATTTCCTATGTCATGAGGTATCATCTTACTTTCCTTCAATTCCTTAAGCAAGGTTTCCTTTAACTATTGAAATATTTACAATAGTTGTTTTGAAATCTTTGATAAATTAAAGATCTAGGTCCCCTCAGAGATAGTCTGTTCACTGTTTTTTGTTGTTTTGTTTTGTTTTCCCTGAGTGTGGATCATGCCTTCCTGTTTCTCTGAATGATTTGCTTATTTATTTATGTTGTTAAAAATAGGTATTTTAGATTATATATTATAACAACCCTGGATCATGAGTCATTGTGGTCCTTTTCCTTTGAGGACTATACTTCTGGGTATTTTTCTTTTCTTTTTGTTTTGTTGTTGTTGTTGTTGTTGATTATTTATTTATTTCAGTTTACCTAGAATTAATCTGTGGAATCTGTTTTCCCCATAGGGTGTGGTTGTTGATGTCTCTATTTACTATTTTTTATTATAATTTTAATTTTCAACCTGGTCCAATGGATCACACCCATGTGTTAGTTTAGTAATCATCTAGTGACTAGAAAATTCAAATACCTGAGCCAATATAGCTTCCACCCTGTGGGTGAGTTGGGGACCAAGTTGAGGCAGTTTTCAAATTAAGAAACTGGATGTTTGACTTAACTTTGTCTAGATTTCCACTTTAAATCCCAAGTCTAGTAACTTAATCTTTTCTCTAGTTGCTCTACTACAGTTTCCTTGCCTCAAAAACCTGTCACATATTAGTGTCTCAGGCCCAGTCTTACTCTTGAACTTGAAGGTCTAACCTTGTATTCATCCTCAGCAGCACCCTAACACTGGCTGTTTTGCCTGGATAACCACCTCCTCATTATCAGTAGCCTTTTCAGGTACTGGGCTCTTTCTCTTATGTCTCTCAATTCCTGGTTGACCTGTGCCATCAGCAATGAAAGTCCCAACTAAGGTGAATAAGGACAGTAGAGGAAGCAAATTTCAAAGTGGCCATGCTTTATTTTTTTTTAATATTTTATTTATTTGACAGAGAGGGGGAGAGAGGGAGAGATATCACAAGTAGGCAGAGAGGCAGGCAGAGAGAGGGGGGGAAGCAGGCTCCCTGCTGAGCAGAGACCACCCCCTCTCCCCACCATGTAGGGCTCGATGTAGGGCTTGATGTAAGGCTTGATGCAGGGCTCGATCCCAGGATCTCAAGTTATGACCTGAGCCAAAGGTAGAGGCTTAACTCACTGAGCCACCCAGGCACCCCGAGACCAACCTTTATTAATCATGCTATTTCATATGTCTGTTACAGTGTGGTGTTTCACTCTTTATAATCACCCAACAAGTATTTGTATCATTAAATTAAGTAAAATGTAAACTGACTATAAATGTTTTCTGTATTTATCACCTTAAACTGATGTAAATTTTTCAATTCCCAAAAGCATTATGAAAGTTTGATAATTTCTGAGCCTGTTTTTGATATAGCACTTATTAATCTTAGAAAGGACTTTAAGAGTGGCATGAAAACTTCAAATATTCTCCCTTACATAGTCACAAACTTATATGAAATACATTAAGTTATAAAACAAAAATATCATATCTAAATAAAGAATCTTTTTCTGTATTAGTAATGGGCATGGCCTTAGTAATTAACCATTATGGCAGATATTCTCACAAAGATATCCATGACTCTTTCCTGGAATAATATGCATATTAATTAGTTCCTACAGCACTTGAGGGACTTCTGTTCTATTCCCACAGCAAGGTCAGAAAATGTATCCACCTTAGTTAGCAGCAAATTTAAAAGTCTTGAAGCAAGTTGGGGTCACAGAGAAGACTGGGAACCCCAAGGGAAGAGGAAACCAGAGGTAGAAATTTTTCACAGCCCTGAAATTATACCATGTAACCTAATCAATGGACTGTATTTGTAAACACCCTAATCTCCATTGCCCACAATTGGAATGGACAGTTCTGTTCAATCAGTATGTGATCAGGGTGGATTTGAATTTAGTGTTAAAAATGTATGTGTGCTGCATTAAAATTCAAATATCTAAATGAGAAGGCTCAAGAGGATTAAAATCTAGCAACCAGTACCAAACTAGGTATAATAATAAAAGAAGTTTGCCCACTAGAATTTTAAACTTGAGTTATAACTTACTCTAAGGTAAAAAATGCTGAAATTAGCTCAACTTTGTTCACAAATTGCTAATCAGCTTTTAGAGGCTAGGAAGCCCTGAGTATAGAAACCTTCATACACAAATCAACAAAGGAGTTCTCTTTCATTTTTATAACACAGAAATGACATGTTGATGTTCCCCAAAGGAATATGTCCATATTTATTAATCTTTGATTTCTAAAAATCTAAATTTGATCAAGTGAGTTACATGTATATATGCTAATCTATAGCATTTCAAATTAATTCTGAAAAGTTAAATTATGTATTTGAGTACTGCAAAATATTAAATTATCCTAAAATATTAAAATGCCCCTAGAAACATGATAATAAACTCAAGGCAAATAATTCTAAAGTGTAAATAATTCCAGCGTATGGTAAAAGTTGTTCAGAAGGTAAACTCACATATTTGGAAAAGGTATACAATTTTTTTTTATTATTAAAGTGAAAGTTTCTTGATCAACATACTCTATACATGTGCTTCACTTGGAAGATTTGGAGACTTAGGAACTAGAAGATTCCTTAGTGTAAGAAAAGAATATTATTAACCATTGTACCTATGACTCTAAGGAAAATTATATACTTCCAAAACATATTATGTGTGTTGGAAGGAATGAAGAGGTAAAATGGCCAAAGGTGGCATCCCTAAACCATGGGTCTGGAAACTTGGGTATTATGCTGTTTTGTCACTAACTAACCTTGGGGAAGTAACTTGACTTGACTCACTGGGTCTTGATGTCTTCATCTGCACATTAGATTATTAGAATCAGATGATTTAAGAGAGCCTCCAAAATGACCACTTATCTGGATCTGTCCAATAGATATGTTTGGTTTAGATTTGTTTGGTTTTTAAACAACAACAACAAATGTTAATCGAAAGATCTGACATAAAAATCTGGATTTCTTTCTTTATTTTTTTTTTGAAAAAATAAAAAATCTGGCCCAATACTGAGCCAGAATTCCCACAAAGTAACATTCAGTTTGAGCTGGGTGGTGACTCCCCTCTACAGATGCAAGCTCTTTCTAGTTGGTTTCCATTGTTTTCTTCTGTCTTGAACATGCATATACACTCTCACCCAACCATTTTACTCATTTACTGTGTCTGCTTAGCCCTCTAAGCAGTTGATTCTGTGATCTCTAATTTAGCAGGTCCCTTCTTGAAGATTCTGTGATTCTTTAAGTTTATAAGAATTCATTCGATATAATATATAAGGACATATGAACCTGTCAGTTCCTAGAATGGCAAGTTCTACTTTAAAGAGACCAAAACAAGAGAGAATGGGTAAGAGCATAGTTATGCTCAGCAGACAGATGCATTCAAGGAAAATTAGACAATGGGATATTGCTCATTTGGGTGAACTTGGACTAACAAGCAGAACATAAAGATTTCTAGGAAATGTGGACATAGGAAAGATAAGACACAATTTGATCAAGGAAGGACAAAAAATAAATTTTGAATGGACTCAAGAATGGAAAGAATAATTTTTTTTTATCATGTGTCTTTTTGGAGGTCTGACACTGCTAGCCTCATGCTATTATCTAATCCGTTAAACCTCATAGCTTGAGAGCTTCCAGGCATCTTCCCCACTATAAGGATGAGAAAACTTAGGCTCATAAAGATTAAGTAACTTGTCCAAAGTCATGTGGCTGGCAACTGTCAGAATTTGAATCTAACTCAAAAGCCACAGTTCCTTCCATACCATCAGACAAACAAACATTTTCTTCTTGGTTTGGCCTATAGCCAAACAGGCTTGAGAGATACAGACATGGGAGAGAAGGAACCTACTTTTGTTTCGTTTGCAGAAATATGACAAGGTTTTACAGTTTTGTTAAATATGTCCTTTCCAATAAGTATAAATATATCAAATTTGGACCCTAAATCTATTACCAGTTGAAAATTGGAATATCTTCCCCTAAATTATAGTAGTATCATAATCAACTACATCAATGGGGCCAAATATCTCCAGGTCGTTCATTAATCTTGAAAAGTTAAGATGTTGCTATTCCCAAAAAGCGAAGGAAAGCCAAGAAGACCCAGCTTGTGGTAATTTTAAAAATACCAGGAAGAATTGTGAACACTTATCTAATCTGATCTCAACCATTTCATGGATGTTCACGTTAATATTTATTCAGCCATATTCTGTTTTCACAAATTGACAATTATAATAAAAGTCTTCAAGTATGCATTGGTGAAAAACCCTCATAGACACAATAAAAAGCTGAATACCCAGCTTTTCTGAATTTTTATAGTGTCCCAGGGAAAAATGTATCATAACTTGTGTCGTAATTCTCTTGATCTCTCTTGAAAAAAGAGGGTCTCTAGTTACATATGAGATCAAAAGGAGACCAGTATTATCCAAGAATTGCCTTTCAACTTTTCGAAAGTTCACTGTATTCCTCTATGGTCATCACTACTTACGGCACAATCTTAGAAAAGTAATCCAGTGTACTGTAGCTACTTATTCAGTCATGCTTATCTCTTAACATATTACTGCTTCAGTAGTCCACACACTCATAATATAGTTAATTCATTCAATAGCCTAAATAGTTAATTTAGATAACCAGCTGCATAAAATCCTTACACAGTTAATTATTTTTTCTGTATTTTAAAGATGAAAATCTCATCAGAAATATTTATTTAGGTTAGGATCCAAATTTAAATGTCTTTCACTTTAAAAACAAGGCCAAACCGCAAAGCCTCCCCTACTGTTGTGCTCGTGGTATAACAACTCTTGATTACCCTGACAGAGTTCCAGTCACAGGTTGTGAGTCAGAAAGAAAGAGGATTTTCAATGTCCAGCAGCTAAATGTGTCAGCCATGACATTTCTGAGAGTTCTATTTTTATATACAGAGAGAAGGAAAAATCACTTCTTTGTATCTGTTCTTTGCAAAATTCTCAGTTTAACTCTAGCTTTAGATATGTACAATAGTGAATGCATTCTTAGTTAACATGACAAGGGACTGACATTTTTAAACTGGAATAATGCATGTAATGAAAAAATAATCTATACGAGTTTGTTCCTTCTGCATTCTTATTCCCTCTTTCAGTCATTAAGGCTGTTAAAATGCAGTTGAAATAATACAAAATGCAATTCAAATCTCACTATTGTCCTAATCCCTTTTTTTTCACTCTTACACAGCTTATCTAAAAATGTTGAAATGTAACTTGCTTGAGTTATAATATCATGTGAATTAAGAGTCAGTATTGTTTGGAAGCTCCTTTTAATTGGTCTATGGGGAGGTTTTCTGTATATATTAAAATGATTGTGTGTCTGAATTATAACGAACCTACCTTTAAACTTCCTTTGTGTTTAAATACATATTAGAGGCAAACCATTTTAATACTCTTTAGAATAGGCTTTATTGCTAAAATTATTGGTTTGGCAATCTTGGCATAAATGGAAATTTCTGATTGGCTGTCATATCAGTGTCAGCGAAGCCCAGGAAGTGCCTGGCTCTGGCTGTTTTCCTTATTTTTATTTATAAATTCTGTTTCATAACAGCAATAAGATGCTTCAGGCTTTGCAGTTCTGGGGGATTATTGCACTTGTCAGGTGGTAAAAATCACTGGTCCCTCTGCCTTGTGCCTTGGAACGCCACTAGAGGCATGTAATCACGGAGAAATGCAGTTCCTAGAATTTCTTAATGCTTTATTATGACATATCTAACTTTTAGAATAAATCATTTCTTTTGAAGGCTGGAGGTGTCATAAGAGTATTCAATCAGTAGCTAAGGGTTGGGGGAAGAGATCAAAGGGTAGATCATGGATGCGGAGAGAAATGACCAAGTTGTGGCCCTCTCACAATGAGTCTTAAAGTATATAAAAATATACAGTAAATCATGTTTTATATTAAAATTGAAAAGTTAGCCATCATATTTGTATATTAATATAAATTGCCTTACCATGACATTTTAAGTTTGTTTTCTTTCTTTCAAATAAACATTGATATGTTTATACACCAAAACACACATGATATACATTGCAAGTTTAAATGTGTGCAGATCGCCTTTGAAAAAAACAATTTGCTTACACTCAAGGAAAGGCTACACACTATTTTCTTTTATTTAAGAAAATAGCAAAATAGCATAATGCCAAAATGTTACTATATTGAAATGTATACTTGTGAAAAGTATAAGCAACCTGATTTTTTAAGTAAATGGAACTTAGAACTCAGACTCAAATTACACAACCATGGAGAGAGGCTTAAACTTGAAGTTTAAATTTCTATTTCTAAATAATTGTTTGTAAGTTTCTCTAACTTAACATTTGTTCTAAATAACAATGTAAACCAGAAGAGACCAAATTATCTTTTCAGGGAAAGAATACTAAAGTTTATCTTGGAAAAGGGCCAGTTTTAGGTAGGGGGTGTTTATGGCCTGGGGAGTTACTGTAGCAATAGAGAAAGATTAATAATTTGCACATGTGAGATTCTTGGAAGGCAGGATACAGCTGTAAAGAATTAACCCCTCTTGAGAGATGTAAAAACACAGAGCAGCTGTTGGGAGGGACTAAAAACTATTCAGGCTACGCAAAGTCCTCAAAGTGAAGCAGAGAAAAGTGCATTTGGGGACTGACAAGCTTTTGTCTTTGCTTGTAAATGGGCAGATAACTTAAAAAAATTTAAGACAAAAGGAGCCAATTATGCCCAATTAAAATGTATTATTGAAATGTTAAGTAAGGATTACAATGAAATGTTAAGTAAGGATAACAATGAATTGTTTAAAGAAATCAGGTATTACAGGGCCTTGCTGAAGATGACTTAAAATGGAGCCACTCTGTTAAAGGAAGGTGTGTACATCCATGTGATGATGCCTTAGACCTCTTAACTTTCTGAAACGTCTCTTTATTCACCGACAGAAATTCATTTTACAGAACACATATACCACCACCACCCCCAAAAAAGTAAACAAATTAACACATTCTGTCACTGGCTGAATGAGAGGTCCAAATTCCATTTGAAGTGAAATTTGTGGTTGATTTTTGATTCATGGGAAAGAAAAGTGGCAGCTATGCTTCAATGAAAGCAGCCCAACATAACCTTTTTAAAGACCTTAAAACACAGTTTTAAAGAATGAAGAGATTATTGAAAACATTTTGTGAAATTTCCTTGAAATAAATTTCATTCATTCCAATGTCCTTTGAGTTGAAGAAGATAAGGGAAAAATACACACCTGACTTACCGTAATAGTTCAGTACCTTTGTGTTTCCTTCAAAATAATAGGTCAGCGGTTCTCAAAGTGTTTCCGTTTCCCTAGGGGTCCCTAAGATTCTTTCAGGGGCCACATGGGGTCAGACATATTTTCATCAAAATACTAAGACTTTTTTTTTCACTTTGACTGTCTCATAAGTGTTCCATGGATTTTCCAGAGGCGACATGACATGTGATGACATCATCACTATGGTGGCTAACGGAATGTGTGCTTGTGTATCCTTGTGTTTTGGAGGATTTCTTTTAAGTAAACTAATCAATAATTTTTAAGAGCATAAACAACTTTTGAGACTAAAAAAGTTGAAAGGTATTAAAATATGGTCACTTGGTTCATCTCACAGTAACATCCTTGCCCATTCCTTTCATGTTTTCAATGTTATCCCTGTCATGGTAAACACACAGCAGTGGATAGTATTATGATCAAAGAATATAAATATCTGCTATCTGTACATTTCAAACTCTGTCCTTTAGCAGCAGATCTTTAAAAGCAATAAAATAAAGTCATATGTGTCAATAGCATATGAAACAGATAAAAGAAAGTAGGGCTGCTCTCTGGGGAGTGCAAAGCACAGATCTGTCTAAGGGCTAGCTCCTGAGATGCCTCCAGATCTTCCTGGACTTCTCTTGAAATATTATGAAAACCACCACATTAGATTTTGTGTGTGTGTGTGTGTGTGTGTGTGTGTGTGTTCTTCTACATTTATAATTGTATTTGGTTTCAAAAACAATCCTGTGAGGTATAAAAAGAGATACTATCCCACTATACATATAAAGAAATCGAGAGGTTTGGAGAGGGTCCCATACCTGTAAGTGATCCAGGTAAGTCTGACACCAACGTCTTAGATTCCACATCTAGAGACCTTGTATCTATACCATTCTGGTTCTATTTGGCACTTTAAGTTCATAAACTTTGGCCTAATTTTTATAAGTATTATATATTTAGCTCTCTTCTTCCCTAGGAATGGAGAGAGAAGAGACCCTTTACTCATTCTGAGTTTTCCTCAAGAATTCTCTTCTAAAAACTCACGTTGGTGGGATGCCTGGGTGGCTCAGTTGGTTAAGCAGCTGCCTTCGGCTCAGGTCATGATCCCAGCATCCTGGGATGGAGTCCCACATCAGGCTCCTTACTTGTCAGGGGGCCTGCTTCTCCCTCTGCCTCTGCCTGGGACTCTGTCTGCCTGTGCTTGCTCTCGCTCTCTCTCTCTCTCTGACAAATAAATAAATAAATAATCTTTAAAACCTCACGTTGGCAAGCACCTCAGTGAAGACAAAATTCACTAGGGAGCCTTCTGTTAACACCATCCTCCAAATTGAGACAAGAAGGCAAATGAGAAAATAAATACGACAGGAAGGATATGAGGAAAGCAAGCATTTAGAAACGGTAGGTCCTAAGATGACATTGATTCTGCTTAAACTCTCCTTTTATTGCTCAACCCAGTCGATCATCTCTATAGCGGGCATATTGTAAATGGAAAGAGAGAGGTATCAAGAATTTGATTTCTTCATGTATCAATACACATGGGAATTACTACCTGAGGGTTAAAAAATAATTTATTTTAACTGAAGAGTATGCTTATTGCACTCCTATTTCAGATAAGCAGATAAATGCAACAGGGGGAATAGCTTTCTAGGGTCACAAAGGCAAGAAAACAGCTCAGTGTTAACAGTTTGTAAGACTAATCTATATTATGTTTGATTCAATCACTGTACTGTTTTCCTCATTAGGTAGTTGTTACTAAACCGTCTTTCCCTTTGCCACAAATTCTTCTTCGTTCCTCAACCTCTACCACCAATACCTCAACTTTCATCTGTAGCTCAGTTATGTGTTCGGTGGGGGAACAGGACTTCGACAGCAGTATGATCTTTTTGAGGAATAGGTCAGGCTCCTACTGTGTTGGAATCTGCAACCTTCTTGGGGTTGCCTGGCCCAGATATTTTTTGCTAGAACTGAACGTGGTCATTATTTTCAGACTTCAGAGAAACATTCACAAGCAGGTCTGATCTATCTAAAGCTACATTAAAAGCTCCTGAATACCATTCCTATTAACCAGTGTATTTCTAATTTCTCTTCACTGAAAATAGCACCACACATAAATAGAGGAATAGAAGCATTTGTCAAGCTGTGTTAGTTAATAGTAACTCTAATATAAAGATTACAGAATGTTCAGGGAAAATTAACCTAATGATTAAACGCGATCCTGTGTTTAATTAACACAATAATGTTTTGCATACCAACTCATTCGATTGTCTAAAACAGCATTTATCACACAAAATAGAATAATAAAAGTTGACTCAGACAATATTCTTTATCGCAATGGTGTTTTACACTATTTATCTAATACACTATTAAAAGATAAAAGGGGGCATATTAAAAATTTTAAGAGCTTATTTGAGCAAAAATCAATTTGAATCAGCAACATCCAATCTTGCAGATAGGACGGAGCTCCAAGGACTGCATGGAACCAAAGACTTTTATAGGCAGAATAGAGCAGAAACAAGGAAGTTCTAATAGGCAAAAAAGCAGGTCAGTTATTGCAAAGCTACTTTGCTTTAATGGATGCCAGCAGTCTATCAGGCAGATTACCTAACTAGTACTGATCAGGACATTCCTGATTGAGTAGTTTAAGATTCCTTTTCTAGGAGAGCCAGAACTGTAACTGCCTCGGTTTAGTGATATAAGGCTTGGCGTAAGTGACACCACTTTGGGCCTGTTGTCTTGTTTTTAACAGTACAAGGAACCTTTGCAAGATAGGTAAACTTTATTATCCTATTTTACAAATAATGATAACAGGCAAAGTAGTTAAGTAGCATTCCTGGAGTCATATCTCAATCACTGGTACTGCTGAAATTAGAGCAGAGAATTTTTGCTTTCAAGTTAGATTAAGCTTCTTTGTTACCTTGAAATTATTTCACTATCAGAAATGTTTTCTGTTGCCCAAGGCATTGTTTACTGAATATCTACTATAAGCCAGGAACTTTTATACGTGTTGTCTCATTAAATCCTCATAAACCACCTTGTTAAAAAATGATTATAGGTGAGTCCATTAAAGTTCAGAGATGTTAGGTAATTTGTCAGGCTTGGACATGACTGAATCAAAATTCTAGGCCTCAGGTCAATAATCTTTCTTTCACTACCTTGCCTCAATTTTTTCTATTACAAATCTAAAAGAAAAAAGAAACATTTCTGCAAACAATCACATAAAATGATAACCCACACAGGCTGATGTATCCTAAGATAGGCGCACCTGGCTGGCTCAATCATTAGGGCAACCTTGATCTCCCGTGGTGAGTTCCAGTGCCATGTTGGGGTAGTTTACTTTAAATTGATTGATTGATTGATTCATTCATTCATTCATTCATTCCTAAGTAAGTAAGTAAGTGGCACGACAAAACAAAATAGTAAAATGAGACGCAATTTAAAACAACTGACTTCTAAACAAGGATCAAGATTTAGCAAATGCATATTGATCTCTATGTCTGGAATTACGCTAAATCCGTGGCCTCATAAAGCTTACTTTCTAGAGTAATCTGATGTGGAAATAAGGGTATATGAGCAAGAAAAATTTGACACAAACATACAGAGGCAGAGTAGAAAAGGTAAACCAACTGAGTTGGGCAACTAAGGCACTGTTGTGCGCTTAACCATCATTCTCTTAATTACGTTAAGTCACAGACAACTGAAAACTTGTAGATTTTCATTAAGATAGACTCAGATTTATTTTCAGGAGTGATTTTTTTTTTTTTTTAATCCCTGACTTAAAAAAGCATTCAGCCAAATAGGTCCACAGGCAGAAGAGCCGTTCCCTTAGAAAAAGTCTGGGCATTTGCATTGCGTTCTCCAATTGGTTCCTTCCCAGACAGTAAGTCCCGCCCCCTGCCGGAAAAGATGGAGGCTGGACTCTGATGGAGGCCGGGCTCGCCGGGAGGTTGGAGCTGGCAAGATAAAGTCGTTACAATTGGATTAATTGTGGTTAAGGCCCCTTGGAACGCTTATCAGCATTTTATTTTTCAGATAACTAGTCTGATTATGGTAACTCCTTAGAGGAGCCTCTTTAGAAGTTTAGGGAAAGAGAAGTAAGTGCCTACTTCCCAGGCAGCCGCTGTGAGGCGTCTGTCAGCGCCGTGGGGCGGACTCCTGAAGAGTGCCAGGACAGGGTTGCGGGCGGAGCGCCGCTGCGGTGATGTGCGGGAAATACCTCTTTAACTTGCCTTTGGGGCAGTGCGCTGTGGACGGTCTTTGTTTTCTATAATATTGATGCAACAAGCCCAGAGTTGAGCTGACTAGTAACGACTTAGCTGAAGTAGTCCCAGAGTAAACACATTAGCTTTACTGAAAAAAAGAAAGATTCTGAAGCATTTACCTACTATACCCTCTTCAGTTAAGCACTTCCTGAGGTGGACCCAGAGGTCTGTTTATTTTTCCAAAGAATGGAAGATTGGCGCGGGGGACGGGGGTGGTGGAGGGTGCGTGAAAATGTTTTTGCTTAGGAAGTATCTTTGGATGTTGAATACTTTAAAATTTGGTTTTGGTTTTGTTTTTTGCTTTTTTTAATTGGGGAATGAAGAAAGACTTAAGCTCGACCCAGCAACACGCCTTGTTTGCCTTACCGTTGTAATTACTGCTCCAGAGAGAGACTAAGTTGCTTACCTCTAGCTCCTAGGCTGCTCGGGGGTGGTGGTTGTTAGAGTTCCCTTGAGATAATGATTCTTCTGGGTCAGTCTGAAGAAACAGTCCGCAACAATGGCAATCCCCAGGGTGACACTCTCGAGGGGGCCTAGATTCAGCTGTCAGTCACCTGCAGCCCAGAGCCATCAAATCCATTTACACAAAAGCTGGTTATCACAAACCTTTTGAAAAGCTAAGTAAAGAGGAGATTTACCCATCCTTGAATCTTCATTCTTTTTTCTTTGATTCCCTCATTTCTCTTATCTTTCCTTTTTTTTTCCTAACCACCTCTGGGAACTTCTGGGATTTTTTCCCCTTCTTTTGTTCCACCCTGGAGCTTACACTATTGTTATCTTAAAGCTTGAGCATAAGCTTGAATATAACTCTAGATACACAGAAATAAATACCTGGTACACTTGTATGGAAACTTTTAATTCTAATAAGTATTTTTGACTCCAAAAGGGTAGGATTTTCTGGGGGGTTGGGGAAGGCTTGTTTCATGCTGTAAGGTTGAGAAACAGAAATTCTACGTAGCATTTTAAGTATTTCTTTAAACATACATTTGTCTGTTCATATACTTCCATATATACTTCCTATTGTATATACACCTTTTTATTTTTTTTAATTTTTACACTCATGAGACTATAATATAAAAACCTGAATCGTTTTGCAACTGAAATGACCCTTAACAACTTACACAAATGTGAAAAAAATTATCTAAATACTGCTGAATTTCAAATAGAGCAATTCTTTATATGAATTCTGTAACTTTGTAATTAAGGAACTGATTTTCTTTCTCCAGGGAAAAAGAGAAATCCTGGTCTTGCTCTAGGAATTCTGATCTTCTCCACGTAATAATATATTATTATAAACCACTTAATTTAACAAATTGAAAGACAGTTTTAATTAATGAAAGTGTAAATAAAATATTACATTAAAAATAAGAATTTTGTTGATGTGCATATGGTTACTAGAATTAGAAAGTATTTCTTAGGTAATGTCTTGAGGGAGTAATTGTAATTATAATTAGTTTGTCAGTTATAAGAAATTTTAGTTCATAACTACAGATAGAGGCAGCAGATAGCCTAAGCTTAGTAGAGATAGAAGTCCTGCTAAGAAGAACAGGTCAAGAAGAATCTACCCTTGTGGCAAAACACTTTATAAAGAACAAGATAGTTGGCTTGCAATGACAGGCCCGTACTAAGCACTAAGACCAGTACTAACTATACTAGTTGCATATGATATAGCCCAAGTTAGTTCAGACTCCCACCTAGTCCCTGATCCCCTTCTAGTGACTACCAAAAGAAGATCAACATTCCATATTGTCCGTTCAACATTTTCTCTTGAACATTTACTACTAAATGCCAGAATATAATAGTACAACATTCTTAAGTAACTTACGTGTAGTGAAAAGAAACATATTCAAAGTAGGCTTTTGAATATGCTCAAAAATAGATTGTTGTCTAGTAAACACTATGAAATCTTATTTCATAATTTAAAATTAATATGCCCATTCAGACTGTATAACAGTGGCAACCATGTCCCAGGAACATTGTTGGCATTTGAGGATATAAAAATCTACAAAATAGGGACTCTGTCTCACAATAGCTTACACCTTCACTGATTTAGTATAGGCCGCTGTTAACTCTTAAGCAACTTAGACCTGCGTGGTTTGGTTTTCTGCTGTCTCCTAGTCCTCTTCTCTAGATACTTCGTTTCCCTCACCTTATATTCCAAACATGTGAGTTTGGGGGTTACTGTTGCTTGCTTTCAAATTGTTGGAGCATGTCATCTCTTTTTCACCTCAGGGCCTTTGGGATGATTGTGGTCCAGGTTTATAAAATGTTATTGTATGATTTGCCCCTGTCCTTTGAGGAAAGTAGAGGTAAATTATTAGCTTTTATAGTTGGATGTCAGCTCTAATGGGAGATTTAGATGATTTAATCCACTGGACTCTGATAACATTGTATTAAATGCATGAGACAAACTCTTCACACTGTCACACATCTGTTGGATACTTTTATTACTTGACTTATTTTTCCTATGCCACTGTCACCATTACCACAATTGTGTATCTCAATACATATTATACAGTGTGTTCATTTCCTGAGGCTGCCTTGACAAATTAGCACAAATTGAGTGGCTAAAACAACAGAAATTTATTCTCTCAGAGTTCTGGGGGCCAGAAACCCGAAACCAAGGTATTGTGATGCTCCACTGAGCCTCTGGGAGAGAATTCATTCTATGCCTCTCACCTAACTTGTGCGGCTGCCTACAATCCTTGGCATTCCTTGGTTTATAGCCACACCACTCTAATCTCAGCTTCTGTCTTTTTGCCTTCTCCACTTCTATCTTGTGTGTCTCTTCTGTGTGTCTTTTTAAGAACATTTGTCATTGGATTTGGAGCCCACCTAGGTAATCCAAGATGATTCCTTTTACTGAAAATCCTTAATTATATCTCTAAGGGCCTTTTTCCAAATAAGGTAACATGTACAGTTTCCAGGAATTTTATGTAGATATATCTTTTGAGGGGCCACCATTCAACCCACATACATAGGAATTTATTAATTTCATATTTCTACATGTTTTCATTCTCAAACAAATCACTCATGATGCCTTTAATATAACTTGAAGGACAAATGTATATATTCAACATTTAACTGGAAGGCTATATTTAATGTCAAATTTTATGACTAGGAATTCCTATAAAATTTTGATGATCTGTTTCTAGGACTACAAGAGTTTAACTGAGGAAAACATTTCCTTCATGTTGTGTATAGGAAATCATATGTCTTCCATCCTCTCTGTAATGTAGGTTCATTTTCATAATCTAAGAGGAAGAGGCTGAAGTAATAACTATCAAAGTCAACCATATGTTATAATCATTTGTTTGAAGTGCATTGACAAGGATTTAATGCTTTGATAGAAAAGTACATTAGACAAATATGCAAATTTCAGTTAATAATAATAGGGGAACTGTAGCAAATGTTGCATCCAGAATAATCTTTTATGTATATGTGCATTTTTATTTCTTATATTTTGTAGTAGTCTTACTTATAATAAAAGATTAAAGAGATAATTATATTCTTTATTATACACATACACAATAATTGTTGATAGAAATAGATGCTAGTGTTTGTTAGCTGAAATATTGACAGATTACAACTGAACTGATTGATTCTAAGGATGATTACATTTTTCCTCTTTTGTTTGTTCCTTCTTTTTCTTTTTTGGGGATTACATTCAGCCGAAATTATTTACTTTAGGAAGTACACTTGGTAGTTGGAATTAGAGTAATGAGAAGAATGTTAGGGAAGGAAACAATGGTTTAGAGAGTGGCATTTCAAGAAAAGGAAAATGACACTGGAAATAAAAATGTGATGGAATTCAAAACAGCTATATTATATGTGAAAAAACACATTAAAATACTGAAAAAACAGTACTTAAATGGAAAAAAATTCACAATCTAATGCACTGTTTTATTAGATTGGGAGTTAAGAGACAATTTCTATTTCTAACTCAACTTTGTAGGAATTTATGGTTATCCCAACACTAAACATTATACCAAAGCCATCACAGTCCACAGCTTGCTTAAACCTTTTCATCAGTTACTTAGGAGCTATTTGATCTAATCAGAGTTTTTCTGTCTTAGGTTTTCATTTCTAACATAGGAAGGATATCTATCATCTGTGCTTTTCCCATTGTTAATGAAAAAACAAAGTGATTCATTTTTCCATCTGGTAGCAAACCAGGCACTTAGGGAGGCATATTAACTATATCACATTAGTAGCAATTCACCAAATCAGACTTAATTTGCCTAGAATAGTTTCTCCTGGCCTGACCTCCAACCCTCCAAAATTTGTGGTGTTAATTTACTAGCAAAGAATGATCAAGTCAGAGCAGAACAATATAGTGGAATTCTGGAGAAAAGGTTGTTTGAGCTGAGAACGATTTTCTATTCAACAAGAATTGCCCATTAAAGATGATTCTTAAAAGGAAAAATAGGTGATAGAGAAAGTCAAGCCTGATGAGATCAGAAAAGGAAAATAGAAGACTAGGTATGAGAGTGTGTATGTATGTGTGTGTGTGTGTGTGTGTGAACTTGAGACTCCTTAGTACTGGCAAGAATTTGAGAAAACACAAGGGTATGTTGGAATCTATTTTGCAGCCTCAGCTATATTGTATCAATCTATTCTTTATGACCATTTCCAACTATCTCTTTTCTCACACACCAGCGACAGGATTTACTCAATGTTATTTCCAGAAGTAACACCTCAAGAAACACTTTCAGAAACAGTTTCTCAATTCCAGCATACTGATACTTTTACCAGCCAGAAAAGGATTTCTGAAAATCATTCAAAGACCAAAGTTTCTGAAAATAGTAAGAGCCCTTAAAAAAATATATGTGTGTGTGTGTGTGTGTGTATACACACACACCCAGTGTATTACACATTAAATTGGATGAAGAAAATTTGTAAAATGAATCATAAAGGCCCAGAATCATCAGTGTTTTACCATTTATCTTTGAACATACAGGAATTTTGTCTAAAAAACTTGATTCCCTTTCAGTTATTTTTGGAACAGTCAAGCTGTATTGAGATTCTTTTGTAGATGGCAAGGTTTTATTTGGAAAGCTAGGATAAAGGTTTTCTTTTACAAAAAAATCACTTTATTTGGCCACTGAAGTCCACTCCCTCCTAGGTTTGCATTTACTTTTTAAGGTATTTGTTCCTAGGTTCTTAAAGATCTAGAAAGAAAAATAAGCTCCTTGTGGAATATGGCTTACATGATTTCTTTTTTTGAGTGAAAGGGTGGCCCGTTTCCCATTTTAAAATAGCCAAATATGTTACAAATGAGGGCAGCTGCTTTTTCATTGAATATATCAACATATGTGTGTATTTATGTAGGTATGTGTCTTTATTGTTTTTATTCCATTATTTCAAGGAGAAGTGTGTATATTATAGAGTTTAATCATCAAGATCATCATTACAGACCTTAAGCATGAAAAAATTCTGAAAACTCTGTTGGTTAAAATTGAAAATAAAACTCAGGTCTGAGATCTTAGCCATTGAAAACCTTGAAATCTCATAAATTAAGCATCATTGAGCCTGGTCCCATCTTTCATAACAGCTCTCCAGAGAAAACCTAAAAGCCAGGGCACTCTAAGATGAGCTGTGGATGATTCAGTAGGTGGCACAATTTTCACTGAGTCAGTACTGAACCGATGCCCCAGCATGGTATGAGGGGGCACTGCACTGCTGGAGGTGTCGTCTAATGGATGAGGGTAAAACCAAGGTCTTGACCACCAGCAGTTATTAAAAATCCCATGGCACTTTTCAAAAGAGTAAAGATGATGTTAAACCCTGTGTCCTGGCTAATTTCCAAATTGGGCAATTATATTCTGCCTACTTAAAATTTCTCTGTAATTTTAGTTGGATAATATATTCCTCATCTTCTGCCCTATGCTTTTGCTATTTCCAGCTTAGAGGGGGATGCATTTCTGTGGTGAGGGAAGTGATGCTTCTTTGAAAAATGTCTTACAAGGTCTGAGATCAGGAGATGAAAGGTACAACATCCATCTATCAGAACAGGTGCCATATTAGTTTGTTTCTCCTGTGATTAGGCTGACTATAAGAAAATTACCAAATAAGTGTCTTTAAAAATAGCCTCGTCAGGTAGTCAGAGGTGCTATGCTTGCAAAGGTTTCCAAGATGGATATTTTAATTTTATTAAGTTGTGACTAAGAAATGAGGCTTCTCTTGAAGTGAATATATTATGTAAATACTAACAATTTAAGCATGAAATTATAGACATTTAATAGAAATAATTAAATTTTCCAACATTTGCCTAGCAAAACCTATCACATTCACTCTAAAACATTAGTCACTGTTTCATTCTCACTTAGAATGTATTAGAATTTTCTCCAAATCAGTAATTGCTAAGAGAGAAGGTCACTATTAAGGGACAAAGGGAAAACATTTCTTAAAAAAATAGTAATAAAATAACTGTTAGTTAGCATGCTATGGATTTGGGGGAAAACTTATGGATAATATTCCTTAGGAAAAGGCGAATGTTGAGGCTGTGCAAGGCTAGACCCCTGCTTCATATCCAGCTTCACCCAATACTTTGGGATCAACCCACAGAAAAAGTGTCCAGTAGAAATCTGTTATCTTAGATGATAACATTTACATTTATCCTAGGTTATTTAGATGCTTAGCTTAAAAATGATTTTTAAAAAACTATTGACAATTTAGTTTTCTCAAGTACCAGGTGTTTATCTGCAAAAATGAAAGATCAATCTCATCTTCTTTTAGAGAGTGACTTTCATGTTACCTTTTTTTTTCTTTCCAAGTAGTTTTAAAATGTTATTACCTCAGAGGTTTCTATTTCTAACAATTAATTAGTTTTAACTGTATTACAGACTTTTCTAACTTCAAATCATTCTGCTTTACAGACATATTAAAAACTTATCTTGTGCTTATTAATAATAAATTAATACAAAAGAAGGCTTTGAAGCAAAAGAAAAATCCAACAGCATCCAGAGATAGTATTTAATATGACGGTAAATAAACATAGTAATTCTGTGTATAAATGCTATAGCTACTGAATAAAGAAACCACTTGAAAAGGAAATATCATCTTTAGAATTTGGACTTGCCTTTAGCAGAAAATGCTGTAATGTTTTTAGCCTAGCTTTGACAACTACAACAGACTGTACTAACAGGAAGAGTTCACTTTGTAATAGAAAAAGTAGTCACTCTGATCACTTTGTCTTTTTAGTATGCAGCCCAGAGGATTCAGAAAAAGATTACATTTACCATAATTAACATATATGTAAATGGAGATCATGGCTATGAATGATAAATTTTCATAGCAATTTAAACCTTGTACAAATTAATCAACCATACAGACACTTGATTAATGAAAGGCAGTGTCACTTTAAAATGCAACATGTTAATATATATTACTGTTATCACAGATCAAAGAATCTTTAAATGTAAACCAATTAGAACAAAGCTCAATCTACATTTTTTAACAAATTTAATTCCCATGTAATTATGATGGCAATTTGAAAAAAATGTTATCCTGCTTCATATTTATTTACTAATTTTAGTGAAAAGTCATGCAAATGAATTTTGGATGTTTCATCATAGTGATTGGATTCCCAAAATATAGGATTATAGTATCATTGAAGGATAGGATGAATGCACAAAAGCAATTACAAATTAGATACAAGATATTTATACACATGTCATGTTAAATTTAGAAGTTTTCTTCTAGTTCCCCCATTTTTGGTCTCACTGAGAGAGTTACATTAAACAGATTAAGTGCTAAATGACTGATATTCACTCAGTTACAGTGTTTGAGATGAGATTTAACATGCCACTTAACTAAGAGCTATTTTTCTTGGTATTGAGGAATAAAAAAGTGAAGACTCTTCTGGAGATTTAATTTATTAAGAATGGTTTTTATTTTCATAGGGAAAATAAATACCAAATTTACAGAAAAAAGTCTTTAGAAGACATATAAAATTTATGGTTAATACATAAGTGTGTGTTCAAAATATAAGATCTGGAATACAAAGTTTTTTGTATAATCCTGTTTTTTGCTAGCAGAAGTTAGGCATGAAAACAAACACACTACTCTGCAAAGTCAATATAGATCGACACAGATCTGTTTTACAAGAATAACCCTATAATGGGTCATTAATTTTCATCCTTAAATTGGCAGTCTAAACTGTTACCCCAGTTTGCCACTTCAACCAATACATCATAGAATATACTGTTGAGAAAGAGTTGGAAATAACAAGGACAGCAGCCTGTACTAGACAGAAAGATAAAATAAATGTGACACTGAGTTCTATGTCAAAGTCCTAGTAGGAAACTATACTCAATATAGCTAATAACTATTGAGCATTTTCTGTGTGCCTTATGCCATGCTAAGAACTTGGCACTTTTAAAAGATGATGCATCTATCTGTGACTTAGTTATTAAATCATTAATTCTGATAACACTTCTATAAAGTAGAATTACTAGTTCACAGAGATAGAAAGTAGTCAGACTGGAATTTTGATCTTAGAGGGTCTCATTTCAAAGTTTGTGTTCTTAAACACTATGCCACATTGGCTCCCCATGACAGCGTAATAACATTGTTTATCATCATCAATATGTCTAGCCTCTCAAGCAGTCTCATTAAAGCCATAATGCTGCTGGTACAGGATGACATTTTAGGAACCACTGCGAACACAGTACACATTCTGTAAAAGGTTTAAATAGTACTGTAGTGTCAGAAACAAGGTTCAGCTTAGTCTATTGGAATTATAATAAAACCTGCCTTTAAGCCATCTCTCCTGGAGTAGGAATATGAGAAAAATAGATGAATAGATAGACAAAATATTAGCAAGCTTATCTAATCATTAAATGAGCATTTAGTACTTGGCAAAGAGATGCACAAAGTACTAGAGATGGAACAGTAAACAAGACTCCTATCCCCAAGGCGTATACAGTGTGGTGAGGCAGGCAGAAATGTAAACTGTCAATTATACTGCATTGTGGTAAGTACTACTTGAAGAGTAAATTCTGATGTTGTGGGAGTGCATAAGCATGCCCTCAAGGACAATAAATAAACAAACAAATAAGCAAACTCTAAATTTAAGCGGTTTTATACAGTGTGGTATATATTTGGGAGTTTTAGGAAAGCTTCATTGTTACAGTTTTTAAAGGAGTGGCTTTAAGGAAAAAACCTCAGGCAAGCCAATAATTACAGGGATCATGGGCACTACCCAGTTGCAGATTATACAGTCTTTTTAATGAATATTATAGAAAAGCATGCTGATCATTATATTAGTTAAAATAACGGAAAATGATAGTAGTTTAAACAATCTTATTTCTTTCTCCTATTCATTAATTCAAGATTAAAAGAGGCCAGTGCCACTAGAGCTGCTCCATGAACTCATAACGGATGCAGGCTCCTCTCCTCCAGCACAATACATTTCCACTCCTAGAATGTGGTCCTCATTCCTAGGGTCCAAGGTGGCTGTTAGAATCAAGCTTTCACATCTGTCTTCCAGGCAAGAAGATGAAAGAATAAAGGAAAAAAGGCTCAACCCTCTTTTGTTTTTAAGGAGAGTCTCCTGATGTATCACTGCACACTTTCTCTAACAGCTTACTGGACAGAACTCAAGCCGATGGCCATAAAGTCAGCAGCAAATGAGTCTGAGAAATGTGTTCATTTAGATGGGTGACCAATGTACTCATCTAAAACATGAGATTCTGTTAAGAAAGAATAATGGGAAAATAGATATTTAGAAGCAACTGGTAGTCTCTGTCACAGTCATGAATTTGTTTTCTTGGCTCACAGAGGTGGTAATCACTATTAGTAGAGAAAAATAATATTTTATTTTTTCTGTCACAACCCTCCCAATGATACTCATTCCTTTTAAGCAGATTGAAATTTTTGCCATACCATCTGTCTTGAAGGTCGGGCCTATTCACTGCTTTGAGTTCAAGATGTAAACAGTAAACATAAGATAGAAGATTTTCATTATAAATGAAGAGTCTTGGATATTATGGAAAAGTACATCCTTAAGATTAAAAAACTAAACGTTTTTGTTTTCATGACTCTTGAATGTCAAATTATTGAAATTGTAATAGTATAGATATGAACGATTTGATAATTCATGCTTTTATCATTCATTTATATGATGTTCATTCCGCAAATACATGTGAAGTGGCTACCATGTGCCAAGCTCTGATTTACGTGCGGAGGACACGGAAGTGAATACTATGGCTCAGGTACATCACAGAGCTTACATTCTTAGGAGAGAGAAAAGACAATGTGTAAACATATAAAAACATAATTTCATAATATTTTTAAGTGTTGTTATGAGCTAAATTGTGTCCTACCAAAATTCACATGTTGAGGCCCTAACTTCAGTACCTCCAAATATGATTATATTTGGAGACCAGGCCTTTAAAAAGGTAGGTAAGCTAAAATGAGGCCCTTTGGGCAGGACCTAATCCAACCTGAGTCCTTGTAAGTAGAGATTACAACACACGAAGTGTTAACCCTGCATGGCTAGAGAAACTGAGTGTGAAGAGGCAACAAGAGGGTGACTGACTACAAGCCAAGGAGAGAGGCCTTCAAGGAAACCAGTCCTGCGGGCACCTTGATATTGGACTTCCAATCTCTAGAACTGTGAGAAAATGAATTTCTGTTGCTTAAGCCACTGAATCTGTTATATTGTGTTATGGTAGCCCTAGCAAACTACTACAGGTACCAAAATGAAAATGAAACAGTCACTGGGAGACTGTTTAGATTGGTGGTCAAAGAAAGCAGCTTTTCACTGAAACCTTAATATCGCTAAGGAGTCGGCCATGCAAATATCTGCGGATGTAGTTCCTAGAAGAAGAAGCGTCCAATGCAAAGACTCATTTTATTGTACGAGAAATAAGCTAAGAGCCAATCAAGCATGTGATTATTCTCATCAACAAAAAACCGTTTACTCAGTGACTATCTGTTCATGGTGCTATGTAAGGAATCGTAGAGCATAAATGTAAAGTGATACGGCAGGCCGTTAATAATGCTGTAATAATGATTTCACTGTGAATTATGCTGTAAATATGCTTGTCATTGACTATCCAGTGTCAAAATGACTTTACAGTTTCAGTTAGAAATTTAGAGAATGTGCTAGCCATTAGCCAAATACTTATTTTGCTCTCCAACCACTAAGACACTAATTTTACACAAATACTTTTTGACTGTGGAAACAAGCTCTTTTGACTGCGGTAGAAACATAAAATTAGAGTATGGTTCTCATTCAGGCTGTCTTCTTAAACGAGCTTTTTACAGAATAGTCGTTTGATACCTAAGAATATAAGATAATAAATGACTTCATCTTTTCTCAAAAATGCAAGCGAAAATAATTATCATCGTTCTTGTGTTCTTTTTTTGCCAAGTATTTTCAACTTGAATTTTATATCATGACTCTTTCAAAGGCTATTTGTTATGTAAAATCATGTCTCTTAGTCCTTACTATCACTTTTTATTACTATTGCTTCCACTCAATCCTGGAATTCTTTACAATATAAAATCATAAAACAATGCTTTATACATCATTGGAATTGGCAAACCTCTTCTCATTGTATGGTAACAGACTTGAGCAAAAGAAAGCAAGCTGTAATTTAGTCCGTAGATGTAAACAAACATTTTATTTAGGAAGGAATAAAAGCAGTCACAATGAAGTACATTTGTTAACAGGAGAAAAAAGTTGCAAGATCCAAATCCAGAGTACCTGAATATGCCCAGTTAGCAATTACATTCCTAAAGGGTAAAAACAGATCTATTTGAGGTTGGCCACAGCTTTTTGATGGTTAACAGTAATTCTGTAAATATAACATATAAGCTAGATAACCCTATATATATTATATATATTTAACATTTTCATTATAATACATGTTTTTGTATGTTCTTCATTTTCCTCATATGTCAAAGGGAACATTCCTAACTTATACCTCACATTAAAAAAAAAATTAGAATAACAACTCTAAGCAGTGCTGGCTCAATTTAAATCCCATTTGGTGGTCCCAGTATAGTTTTTATATCACACAAAAAAGCCATCATAATTTGCATCCCATCAACTATTCCCTTAACTCTAAAGAGCTATCATGCCACTCCTAGAGTAGGTCTCTAGGGTTGAAGCCTGTACTATCACTCCTCCGCTAGATCTATTTGGTAGTAAAATCAGGGTTACTAGCCTGGTGCCCCTTACCTGGGAAAAAAAACTCTGTATTAACCCTGTCTTCACTCTTCTCAGAAAACTGATAATAAATTTTGTCCTTTTACTCTCTGCTCCTTTTAATTCCTGGCATTCCGGAACTTGTTAGACTTGACTTTCCAGCTTTCTCGGCAATGCTACAGCCGGCATGCTGTTCTAATATTCTAAATCTCCTCCTATGTATCTGCTTCGTGCAGTTCCTCTCTTTTTCGTGGTGCTACCTGTTTTGTTAATAGTTTTCAAATTACCAACAACTATTACTCATTCCTAGAGAATTTTCCCTCTCTATCTGTGCTAGTTCTGTCTTCTCTTTTTCTCTTTCTTCTTTCCCACTTGATCTGACCACCTTTTCACCTGTAAATGGACTCTTGGACTCTTACTAACCTCTCTGTTTTGTTTTGTGTTTGCTTTAATTCTGTTGTAAGGTGTTTCCATACCTATAACTTGCACTAGAGCAGCTTTGTTAACCTAACCAAAATTATGCTCTAAAGCATAACCTTTGTGAAATATCAACTATATCAGTGAATTAGGAAAGTTTTATGGGATTGAAACTGAGTTATTTAATAATATTGGGCAGCTGGTAGCCATTATTTTTAGTTCTCTTGCTTCAGTATTTATTCACAAGACATTAAATTCACTTTCAAATACTAAAAAGCACTGTGATGAAAATTAGAATAATTATTTTCAGTATGTCCATGAGATCCTAAGCATCTAGATGGTATGAATTATGGGTATATTGAATCCATATTTGTTAGATAATCTTTTATGGCATCAAGAAAACATGACTGTTGTCCTATACTGAGAGAAACCAATAGCATCCATTGCCTGGATATACCATTTGAAGACCCATCAGCTGATGTAATTATATTTTTTCTCTGCCTTACTAGCTCTGCCACTGTAATAGGTCTTAGTGAAGGAAGTTTCCCAACCAAAATATAGACATGTGCCATGGAGGAGAATACTTTCAACTACACTGACAATAACGTCTCTTAGCACTCTAGGAGAGGATTTTAAAAATGCATTTTTAATGTTTCTTTACAAGTAGAACACTATCTCCAGAAATTGTGATGGTCAAAATTTGAAGTACATGTATAGATTTCCTTACATTAACCTTTTCCTAAATATAGAAGATAGTAAGGTCACCTATGATCCAGACTTTACTTCTCCAACATGGTTATATTTAAAAACTCAAAGGAGAGGCATCTGAAACCTTTGTACATCCATCTTTGTTACCAACCAAGGAAACCTAGAAGTCTATGTCAATACTTTGGGATGAATACAGCTGAAGATACCATATTAAGACTCTTATCAATTTATACCAAATGGTTTAACACTATATATGCAGGTACAGGCACTAATTGTTCTATAAGTAGTAATGCTTCATTATAATAGAGAGGTTCTCTAATGAATATAGCATTTAATAAATTTTTTTTTAAATTTGTCATTTATGGGGCACCTGGGTGGCTCAGTGGGTTAAAGCCTTTGCCTTCAGCTCAGGTCATGATCGCAGGGTCCTGGGATCGAGCCCTGCATGGGGCTGACTGCTCAGCAGGGAGCCTGCTTCCTCCTCTCTCTCTGCCTAACTCTCTGCCTACTTTTGATCTCTCTCTGTCAAATAAATAAATAAATAAAATCTTTAAAAAAAAATTTGTCTTTTGTTCCCTTAAGGATCTAGCAGAAGCTTGCCTAATACCAATTTAGAAGTTTAAGTTCTGACTGTTAAATTAGACTAGCAAATGAGTCTCTTAAATTACCCATCACTTCAAAATATCTATAAACCTCACATAAAGTATAGATTTTTTTACTTGTGTTAATATTTAATATTTTGGAGCCAATTCATACATTTTTGTTTGTTTTTAGAAATACTATAACTTACCAAGTTTCTCAACTGTAAGAGAGATGATATGTCACCAAACCATCCTTTTTGAATTCTTAGGATTTGATTGTTACCATTTCTGACAACTTTCACCAACATTGGCATGGCTGTACACCTACACATTAGACCTAGTCTCAGTTGCCATGAAGAATCAGAAGAGCCAATCTAGTAGCTCTGACAATGGGATATTATTCAGCCGTAAGAAAGAAGAACATTCCTGTCTTTTATGACAACGTGGATGGACCTTGGGGGCATTATGCTAAGTGAAATTATTCAGAGAAAGACAAATACTGTATAATATCACTTATATGTGGAACCTTAAAAAAACCAAACTCATAGAAAGAGGGAGTAGAATGCTGGTTCCCAGGGGCTTGGGAGTGGGGAAAATGGGGGAAATGTTAGTCAAAAGGTGTCAACTTCAAATTATGAGTAAGGAGCTACTGGACAGAATAGTGATTACAGTTAACAATATTATACTATATACTTGAGAGTTGCTAAAAGATCAACGTTTCCACCAAAAGAGAAGGAGGAGGAGAAGGAAGAGGCAGAGAAGAAAGAAGAAAGGAGGAAGAGAAATGGTAATTAGTGAAGTGTTCGGAGTATTAACTAACCCTACCATGGTAATCATTTCACAGTATATAAGTGTATCAAATCAACATGTTGTACATCTTAAACTTATGCAATATTATGAACCACTTATATCTCAATAAAGCTGGAAAAATCTAATAACTTTGAAAAATTGAGATCAGTGGCGATGGAGTTGAGGAGGCTATTGTAGATCTTCAATGTGTAGTTTTTAAAAGGTAAGAAGCTACTTTGGAGGTTTGATTCGTTGTTTCATTTTTGGAGGTCACTGGAAAAATTGCAAAAATATTCTGAATTCGTCACTAAAAATCATCCTAAGAGCAAAAAGCAAAACTGCCAATTTTAATTTGTAACTTCAGTTAAACAAATACATGTTACACTTCTGTTATATATGTCGCTTAGTGTTACGCTAAGAATCTGGAAAAATTAAGGAGTGAATAAGACATAGTCCTGGCTTTTAAGATAATTTCAAGATTGCAGCAAAGATAGGCATATTGGTAAATATAATTCAAGGAAGAAAGAGGCATAATCTATGTGTATTGAAGTCAAAGAGGAAGAGCAATTAAGTCTGACTAGGGCAATTAAGGAATGCTTTGTAAAGGAAATACTAAAGTTTATCTTTGAAGGATGAATGAAAAACTAAACTGGAAAGAAGGAAAGGAGAGAATTGCAAGATGGAAAAAGCATAGTAAAGTGGAGAAAAGAATGTACATGGTAAATTAAGATGTGAAGGTGCAAGTAGTAAAGATCTGGATGATTAGGTTGTAGACACATTAAGTTGCCTAAACTAGGTTTTAGGAAAACAATACTTTTTTAAGATAAATTAAAAGAATCAATAGATAAGAGATGCCTGGGTAGCTCAGTTGGTTGGACTCTGACTCCGTTTCAGTGCAGGTTATGGTCTCCGGGTCCTGGAATAGGCCCACATTAGGCTCAGCATGGAGTCTTCTTCTCTCTCTTCCTTTCCCTCTGCCCTCCCCCAACTCATGCTCTTTCTCTCTCCTAAAGTAAATAAAAATGAATAAAATCTTAAAAAAAAAAGAATAAAAGATCAATAGATAAGATTAAGGAATATTAATTAATAAACCATACAAGAGGTTGTGAGCCAGGGAAATCTAGAAAATGAAAAGAAAGAAACTGTTTGAGCCGTATTATTGACATTGAATTTACTTGACTGTGTAGAGCTTAAAGGTTTAGAAAATGTCTAACCTTAATGACTGAGTGGTTGTTGTACCATTACCAAGATAAGAAATACATAGAGGGAAAGTAGCATGTTTTTGGGTAGGAGGGAGGTGATGAATTTATATGTGGTTATGTGGAGTACCAGTGTTATAGAATAGTTGTGTGGGAGTGCTAAAATGATCCTCCATTTATGCATGTACTTATTTATTCATGTATTCAGAATACACAGAAAGACCCAATAACATTCTCCACAATAAAATAAAATCAGATATAATGCAATTGACTATTTGGGTCTGTATCCTGGGGCTTCTTACCAGTAAGCTACTCAGGCTTCTCTTGGTCCATTCCTTAACCTTGCAGTAAGTGCTTATTTTATGAGATTGGACTTTTTAAACCTGTGTAGTGTCATTATGTGTTTGACTGTGTTCACTGAGTATCTGTTATGTATTGGACACTCTTCCAGGCACTGAGGATGGAGAATGAACAAGATAAACATATTACTTACATTTATAGAACTTAATATTTTAGTGAGGGAGACAGAGAATAAATGAAATAATAAGGAATATAATCTCAGATAATGAAAAAAAAAGCAAAATAAGTACATAGAGAAAGCTAGGATTGTGTACTAATTAAAATATGGTGGTTCGAGAAGACCCTCTGAGGATATGAGATGACATGATGACATAATATAGTAAAATCAAATGATACAAGAGAAATCAGTTGAAGATCTGGAGCATAAACATTCTAAGAAGCAGGAAGAGTAAATTCAAAGACCCTAATATGATAATAAAGTTAGTATTTTCTAAGAAAAATAAGAAAGCCAGCATTAGGAAATAAGTATAGAGAGGTATACAGGAGTCAGTTGATATAGGGCATTCAGCCATGATAAGGAGTTGGGGGTTTTACTCTTAAATTTAATGACATGCTTTTGAGCTAAATAGTAGTAGTGATGCTCTGATTTACATTTTCAAAAGATCATTCTGGTACCTATTTGGATAATAGAGCATAGGAGGGCAAGAGCAGAACTATGGAGTCAAGTTGAGAGGTTACTGCAATAGTCTAGGTGAATGATAATCATTATTTGAAAGAGAATTATACTGGCTGAGGTAATAGGCAGTGTTCTGATTGGGGATATATTTTATACTTCTTTATTTTTGTTTTTTAAGATTTTATTTATTTATTCATGAGAGGCAGAGAGAATGAGGCAGAGGCAGAGGGAGAAGCAGGCTCCTGCTGAGTAGGGAGCTCAATGCGGGGCTTGTTCCCACAACCCTGGGATCATGACTTGAGCCAAAGGCAGACATTTAATGGAGTGAGCCACCCAGGCACCCCTGAGATATATTTTAGACTAAAAAGTGGCAAGATTTTGTGGTGAGTTTGGTGTAAGAAAAGAAACAAAAAATGAGTTTTATATTTTAGAACTGAGTAATGGGAAGATGTAACATTTATTAAGATGGGGAAAAGAGAAGAGGGAGAGGCATAGGTAAGAGTAGGAGGACAAAACAATGGCTTCCATTTAAAATATGTTAATTTGAGATATTTGGTAGGTATTCAAGGGACTATGTTGAGCAGACAGTTGGGTATAAAAATGTTCCTTATTAGAGACATTAGGGCTGGAGATACTGAGTTGGAAATAATCAGTATTGTGCTGGATATTTTCTGTTCCCTTTGATGTAGTCATGGGAGGCAACAATGGATTCTCATGCCCTCTGGCTTCTGATTATGGCTTCCCTCCAATGGGAAACCTTCACAAGGGAGAAGAAGGAAGGAGAAGTTGAAAGTATCTGTTACCTTGGCTCCTTCTCTAAGGTATTAAAATGGACTGTCCAACTCCCTCAACCAAATGCCATAGTTCTTGTCAAGTGTCCTTCTTTACCCAGCTTTCTCTCTCCTGCCCCTTTAGTCTACACCCCTCTCCTTGCCCTTTTAGTCCTAGGAGCGGTAAAAGACCCCCTGTTGTTACTTATTCTAGTGTATTATGTTATCCTTTGTGGTTTTTTTCACACCCTGCTCACACCTCTGTGAAAGTCCCTTCATTAAATCCTCCTTTGATTTATCCTAATTTTAGTATGCCATATGTTTCCTGCTGGGACAGAAAATAATACACTATTCCCCAGGCTCCTTCCCTATGGTCTATTAAGACTAATAAAGTAATTGTTACTAGAAGTGGCTTTAGGAACTGATTCTCAAATGGAATTCTGGGATTATGTTTTACATATTTGAGTAGTGCATTGCTATCTCTTGCTGGGGGTTGAGGGGTAGGGAATGGGGTATGGGTAATCCATGGCATGGAGTGGCATTATGATTATTTAAATTATCGCCAGGAGAGGGGTGAAGGTGTTGTGCAGTGAGGTGGTTGTAGCACTTATCTCTATGGCAACAATGGTAATTATAAAGATGGTGACATCAATTGTTTTCTTTTGGTAGCTGTACAGTACTATACAAAAGGAAAGGAGTTGAATATCCAACTGAGATAATGTATAGAAAAATCAAATCTCTAGTACCTTTGAAAGAACCCCTTCTTTCAACCCCTCATCTTCTGAAGTTGATAAAATATAGCTGGGCATCAAGCCCATTCCTTAAGTCTAACAGCTGAATATTTGACTACAAATTATACCCATCAGGTCTTTTATACTGAGGTAAAGGAACTAATGAAAAAAAAAGTGGATCTCATGTGTTAAGTTAGGGGTATACAGACAGACAAAAAGCAGAGCTGGGAACTTTGAAATCCTGTATCTCTTTCCAGCAGAGGCAGCCTCTCCTCTGGTATTTCAGGGAACCAGCCTTTCAGTGACTGACTCTGGAGTTAATAGTTTCACAAACTGATGCTTATTCTTCATAGGACCAACTTCTAACTCTCCCAAAAAACCTCCAGATTGATAATGAGCACTAGACTCTAATGTAGCCAGAGGAGAAGTAGAAGACTGGGCCTTCCAGAAAGAAGTCTTCCAACAACGAAAGACTTATAGGATCTCATTGATTTCTATTGGCAGTAGTCTGGAGAGTATATATGGGAGTGAATTACATGGGTGTTGGACAAAATATGAAAAAATGTAAGGGTGAATTAGGTTGACAAGAATTTATTTATTCACCCAGGATTTGGGATTTAATGTGTTGTTGATCACCTAGGAGTGGTGTTGATAGTCTGTTATGTTGGCTGTTTGAAGCCTGGAATCAATCAATTGCAGCTTACATTCAAAAGGCTGGATAACATAACTTCCATGGTACAATATAGGGGAAGGAATCAAGTCTTGGGAAAATGGTAATACTGAATGGGTTTACCATGTGTAACCAGATCAGCCAATATTTATCTGAATTATCCAAGAGGGCCCTGAGAACAGGGCCCTCTTTATCAAGACCTTAAGGAATCTATTGATAAGGAGGGGTACAAGTATCCTTGAAAACTGAAGGAATGCTCTTTGGTGGCTGTTTTCTCTATGCTGGAGTTTGCAGTAGGACATGGAACCATAGAATTATATTTCGTGATGGCAGTAGGAATAAGAGGAAACCAGAGAATTAGAGGCCAAGTAGTGCTTATTATTTTATAGACATATAATAGAGTGCTTATTTATTATAGACAAAGTAGACACAGAGATGGAATAATAATCAGAATGTTTTGGCCTTCAGGAATCTTTGGCAGCAGCTAATTGATCATGGAATTTTTAGAAACAAAATAAAATGGCATCCAACTAAGGAACTACTTGGTATATATAGAGAGAAAAATCCTGGCCTGGTGAACATAAAGTGAACTTGAATTAAAATAATGAGGATTTGCTTCTTTTTACCTTTACAGAGTTGGAGACCTTTATTTGAGAAGGTGGTCAGACCTTATAAAAAATGACCTGGCAATAGGGTCACAGGTCTATAGCATGATTCTTCCTGCACATCTGCCTCAGAGGTACCTGCCCCTAGTCAGCGATGACTGTGCCTGGAGCAGTGGTTCTTAAACTTAAGTATGCATCAGAATCACTTGGAGGGATTTAAAACATAGATTTCTAGGTCCTACTTTTTAATAACTTTGGGGTAAAGACACCATAATTTATATTTCTTCTTTTTTAAAAGATTTTATTTATTTATTTGAGAAATAGAGAGAGAGCACAAGCAGTGTGAAGGGCAGAGGAAGACACAAACTCCCCACTGAGCTGGGAGCCTGACCCAGGACTCGATTCTGGGACTCGATCCTGGGGGACTCCATCCTCGGGGACTCGATCCTGGGACTCTGGGATCATGACCTGAGCTGAAGGAAGACATTTAACCAACTAAGCCCCCCAGGTGCCACAGAATTTGCGTTTCTAACAAGTTCCCAAGTTGATGCTGCTGGTTTAGGGATCACACTTTGAGAACCACCGCATTGGAGAAGGAACCAGATAGACTTTAACGGTTATTGCATACTTCCTTTTAAATAATTCTAATGCCTAGAGACCTGAAATACCACAAGAGCCCACTGGTCAGAGTTGGGATGTATGAAGACCTGATAGTAAATCCTCTGTTATCAGATGGCCCAAGTCCAATTCATAAAGTGTCCAGAGGGATTTCAGATGCTTTTTTTTTGGTCCCTTATAGGCCAAAGTAAAAATAGAAAAACTTCATGATAGAATTTGCTGGTAGGAATAAGTTCTATTGCAGAATGAGAACAAAGTTGAAGACCCTGAAACTGTCTTCCTTTGCCAAGGTAAAACAAAAGTAATGCTTCATCAAAAAGGGGATGTGTCACCCCAAATACTTGAACATTACATAGATGATGAATCTGACAGTAACTCTCTTTTTTGGTGGCCAATGCAAAAGTCAGATAGGTCTTTGAGAATGAAGATAAATTATCAGAAGCTTAATTAAGTGATGATGCCACTGGAGGAAATCAGTATGGCCCCTGACACGTGACTTAACAAATGCATTTTTCCCTTTCCTTTATTAGTAAACATAAACAGAAGCTTCCAGAACAGAAGTTTCCTTCACAAGGCAGGGATATCAATATGCCTTTACTCTCTTGGTCTAACCTATGTCAGCTCATCTCTCTGTCACAATATAGTCAGGAGAGAACTTGACTGCTTTGTCATTTTACAGAATAACCTGATCATTGTTAAGTGAGAAGAAGACACCTTAAATGTAAGTGACACATGATCGCTGCCCACATTCTCCAGAAAACAAAAATGAAAAAGACAAAGTAAGCGAAGTATGTACCAAAGAGTTAGAGATAGATCTCATGAAAGTGCTGTCACTTTAGTGAAGTTGCTAAGAGCCTACTGGTCCGGGTCATGTCAGGAGATCCTTTTTAAAATGAAGCTGATTGGCTGTACTGGCCTTCACAGTGAAAGGAACACAGTGCTTGGTGGGCCTTATTGGGTTGTTGAAGGAAACATCTGGTCATGCTACTGTCATGTATTTGGTGGGTAACCTTAAAGTTGCAAAGTTTAAGTGGGCCCTGTAGCAAGAAAAAGCTCTACAGCTTGGCATTGCAGCCTAACAAACCCAATGGCATCAGAAATGTCTGGCCAGCTGACACATCCTCTCCATTGTCTACTTTGATCTGTGCCCCAGGAGGCTAACTCGCATGGGCTGAATAGCAAGGTCATTTGCCTTCAGTATGGAGTCTCTGGAAATTTCCAATAGGAGAAATGGTGTAGACCATAGAATTTTGGAGTAAGGCCATGCCCTCTTCAGCTAATAACTAATCTCGGAAGAGATTCGCAATCACTCGCTTGCTCTTGGACCTGGTAGAAACTGAATACCTTACCATAGATAAAAAAGTACTATGCAACCCAATTGCCCATCTTTAATTGGTGTTATCTAATTCATAGGACCATAAAATTGAAAATACACAAAACAATTCTATTATAAAATGGAAATTCCATAAATGATACCATATATGTCTAGAAGAGATAAACTGCAGAAGCAGGTGGCTCAGATTCCTATTGTATGGACTTGACTTGCTTTGCCACCTTTTCCTCAGTTCACGGTTATGATCCCATGGAAGGTGCCTTATGACATGTTCCAGCATAGGCCTCAGATGTAGCTACAAAAGTGAGTATATAACAACTATTTTACTTGAATTAAATGTATTCCATACCCACTTACTACTTTACATGAACAGCACATGTGTTGGCTAATGTTTCCGGTGGGAATATGACCAAACTGATATGAGCCTGTTGATAACATGGCCTTGGATAGGACTTTGTGTGTTGTATTCATTTCTTGTGAACTTTTTGTGTTGTATTCTTTTCCTGTGGCTGCCGTAACAAATTACCATGAACTGGGTGGCTTAAAACAATAGAAGTTTATTCTTTAACAGTTCTGGAGTCCAGAATAAATAACACTGGACCAAAATCAAGATGTTGACAAGGCTGTATTTTCTTCAGAGGCTCTAGAGTAGAATCTATCCCTTGCCTCTTCCAGCCCCTGTCACTCCCAGCATTCCTGGGCTCGTGGCTGCATCACTCCAACCTCTGTTTTTGTCTTCACATCACTCTCTCTGCTGTGTACATATTAAATTTCCCTCTGCCCCTCTCTCTTATAGGGACACTTGTGATGGCATTTGGGGTTCACCCAGATAATCCAAAAGATTCTTAGCCACATCTGCAAAGACTCTTTTTCTAAATAAGGTAACATTTACAGTTTCTAGGAATTAGGGCTTGCTGCCTTTGGGGACCATTATCTAGCCCACTACATTTTACTGCTGTCTCAGGGCCACAAGTTTCGCACCTGTCTAAGCACAATTATGTAGGTTAAGATGCAGTTGGGGTGGAATGTCCTGAATAACTTCCATCTGCTCCTCCACGTACACTCTCTGCCATTTTCTGTCCCATTCTGTGCTTTAGGGCGCTAAGCCCTTTTGCCCTTTGGCTTATACTTGAGTTCAGCCCAAATGAGGAACCTTAGTGAGAGATGGAAGGGAGAAAGGGGAATGAGGTTAAAGTATTTATTTTCCTATCTCTCTTACTTCCAATCCCTTACCAAAGACTTTTCTACAATTCTCTACCAAGTTATAGCTCCTGTAAGATGGCCCTCTCTACATGGTTCTTTTGTTGGTGGTGTTTTTTTTGTTTGTTTGTTTGTTTTTAGTTCCCTTTGAACATTTACTTTTCTTGCGCCCTCGGGCCTCAGGAAGGTTACAGAGCAGTGGTATGCCAGCAGATATTTAACATCTGGGTCTCTAAAAACAGTATGTATAGACAGATGAACACACAGATTGATAAGTGAATAAGTTTGTTATAAATATTTCTAATATAAAGGATTCATAGAACACAACTTACAAACAAAAATAAAATATGCAGGACATTAAATTTCTTCTAGCCAATTGATTTTCAGAGAATGCTATTGTTGATTTTTGCCAAACTCTTATGATTGACAAGCAAGTGTAGATCCAACATGAATTTTGGTTGATACTTTCATTTATGTTAATGCTTATAATGAAAGTGAAACAGAAGCATATTTGAGAATTTGTAAATGATGTGAATGACTTCTTAACTAAATCAGATAATAGTTTTTGACTACTGGAAGAATATATTACCAAGTTTTAAAATTATTATTTACAATGGAATGGTCACAGACATGAAACCCTTTTAAGTATTATCTGCATTTTCTCCATCACTTTGTCAAGTCTATGCTAATTTCTGTAGTGTAAGTTCTTCATCCATGGCTGGTTTTAAGCTACCAATGTATTATCCATTGAATGTAAAATTGAGAGGAGATCTGAAGTAACATATTGTATATTATTTCTGTCATACACATATAATAAACATAAATTTCTAGAAACATGAAATAGAAGATTATAGCAAGATAATTGACAAATGATGGATTTCAATATTTATTATTCTTAATTTTAGTATTTATTTAATTGTGAGTTTGTATAGTTTAATTTTTAATAATGGCTGCATTTCACAACTGACTTGCAAATTGCCAAAAATATAACAGCCTGTTCTCATAAGCCCCTATACGGTTAATCCAGCATACGATTATAAAAACAGAGTTCTACCGTTCTGTATTCCTAAGTACGGTATTATCCCTTATAATATTCTACATCCTGCTCACACCTTGTAAATAAATAGTTCCTTATTTAAACTCTCCCCATGTTACCACCATACAATGTGCCATCTCTTTTCTGCTAGAGTCCAGATTGATAAAAACATAATGAAATTATTTAACTTTGTAGTAATGGATGATAATCCTAAAGAGTAAAAGAAGAGGGATGATGCTCAGAGCATTTGGAGATTGAGAAGAGAAGGAAGGAACAGTAAGAGACTGAGGAGTAATAGCTTTTGAAATAGAAAGAAAAACAGAAGAATGTGGTGTCCTAGACACAAAGAGAAGAAAATGTTTTAAGAAAGAAGCCGTGATAAAATGCTTAGAGGTCAAACAACATGAGGACTGATAACTGATTATTGACTTTGGCAAAACAGATATTGTGGGTAACTTTGGTAAGCAAGTCTTCATTGGCGTGGTTGGGATAAAAGTCTTACTACAGTGAGTTAAGAATGAGACGTGAATATAAAATACTTTGATGAGGTTTTGCTGTTCAGAGGAGAGGTAAGGAGCTTTAACTATTGAGGGATATAGATCTAGTCATCCACTTAACATGAAGGAAGACAAATATATGGGGACAAATACAAATAGGTTGGCGTATATCATTGTTGGAGTATGATGTGGCTGTGTTCTCCTTTGATTTGCTCAAGTAAATATTAAGCAATGTCAACTGAAAGTTAAAAAGAGAGAGGTGTTTGAGGTTTTAGGAGGGAGGAGATGTGAAACAGTTTTCATTGTGTTTGAGTTTGTGTTTTTAGGGCGAAAAAAATGTTTAACAGGAAAATGTAGTAGGATTGTGTGGACAACGTGTGAAGAAAGAGTAAAACTGCATTTTCAGAGCCTTGCTCCATATTTGGCACATACTAGGAGATTATTTATTTGTTTACAAATGTTTTTCCAGTGTCTGCAGTGTGCTGAGCACTCTTCTAGGCCCTACAGATAGAAGAAAACACACAAAAAGATCCCTGCCTGCTCTTTGATACAATAGAACAGGGCCCAGACAACTTTTTTCAGTACCGAGGCGGATAATACAGATTGTAAGATTTGTGAGCCAGGTAGTCTTTGTTGTAGCTACTCAACTCTGTGATTGTGATACAAAACCAACCAGAAGCCATACAGAATAGAATGGACTAGGTTGTCATAATAAAATCTTAAAAAACAGGCGGCAGACCAGATTTGGTCCACAGACCATTGTTTGCCAACCTCCATGTTAGAGGTGTTTGCTGCGACGAAGACAGGAAGGCACAGAAGGGGATGGGAAGTACTCAAGTTGAGGAATTTTTTTTTTAAATGCAATGAACTGGGACGCCTGGGTGGCTCAGTTGGTTAAGCGGCTGCCCTCGGCTCAGGTCATGATCCCAGCGTCCTGGGATCGAGTCCCACATCGGGCTCCTTGCTCGGCAGGGATCCTGCTTCTCCCTCTGCCTCTGCCTGCCACTCTGCCTGTGCTCGCTCCTGCTCTCTGTCTGACATAAATAAATAAAATCTTAAAAAAAAAAAAAATGCAATGAGCTGGTAAAGTCACGCTGGGAAGGTACCATTTAAACCAAAGCTTAGAGAAGGTGAAGGACTAAGCCACGTGGTTGAGTGTTCCAAGAAGAGACTGGAGCATCAAAGTTCTTGCAAGAGGGTACCTTGTGTTTGTACGTCAAGGTGGCCGAGCAGGATGAATGTGGAGAAGTAGTATCAGGTGAGATTAGGGATTTAACAGGGAAAAGGATAACCTAGACTCCTGTTAAAGACTCTGGGTGAAATGGACTATCCTAAGAGGGTGTTGAGCATAGATGTGATTTGAATTGCAGGATTACTTGGCTGCTCTACTGAGGTAAATGGGGCAAGGTTGGAGTCAAAAATAATGTTTGAACGAATAAGTGAGTGAACGAATGAACAGATGACTATGATTAAGGATACATTTCATGTCACTGACTATTTGAGATCAGAAATATCAACTGGGGAGTCCGGAGGAAATCACAGAAACTAGAAGCAAATGTAGAATGAGAGGAAAATTATGGCTACAACCTTAGGGATAACCAGACACGGATTGACAGAGAAAGAGGAATTAGTGAAGGTGATAGAAAAGGAGTAATGAGAAAGATCTGTGTTTTGGTATTTACTAGATTTTCATGTTCTTGGAGAGAGAAGTTTATTAGATGGTGGACTAATCACGTAGTTTTTCTATATGAGAAAACTTAAATTTGTTCATGAAAAAAAGGAAAAAGATAGGAGGGTAACTTGAGTGGAAAGCTGTAGACCTCAAAGGAATGAACAGTTTTCTATAACTTGCTTCATATGAGGAAGCTGATGAATTAATTACATTACGAGCATAATTCTACTTAATATCTACTTCATTAATTCATTAATGTTTGTTGGCCATTCACATTTGCTAAAAACTCTTTTGGGAGTTGATCTCTTCATTACAGGCCAACAGATTCTGCTGGAAATCAGTAATGACAGTGACATGTAATGTTATTTACCTATTTACAAGAAATTCTGAAAGATTTCAAGGAAATTAAGAGGTCAATATGTCTGTGTAACTAATCAAAATAAAAAGGTTAAGTAAAATATCACTGGCTTCTTGCATTTCTATTATATTTTTATCTATTTGAGCGCCACAGTCTTTCCAGATACTAACCAAGGAGTTTGTAGGTAAAAATAATAATAATAATTATAAACAAAAAACCCAAAATGAGATGATGAAGCCAAAAGTCAAGAGTAGAAGTGAAACAAAAAATCATGTAATGATTATTAGATTGGATGAAATGGAATTCAGGTCACATAATATCTCAATTCTATTTACCTATTATTCATATTTTCTAAGAAGTGTCTTATTTATAAACATGCATATAAGAACTTGTAATTTTTGATACGACCTTAAACATGTTTTAGTGTTCCCTAATTTTAAACTTCTAAATATAGCTTTTTCTGCTTATTAGCTGTCTAGAGGTATGCTGGCCCATGTGACCTTTTACTATAATTTACTTACAAAGTCAGGAGTCCCAGGTTTCACATTTTTTTATTGTAATACACATTTAAATCTTTGAACTCTAATATTGAATAAACTCTGGAATGACTTTGAGCTCTGGATGTTGAGCTTGGTAACCTTGAACCTCCCATAAATTGGAGAAAACCTCTAAAACGGCCAAAACAAAGCTCTTGACTTTCTAAATATAACGTTTGCTTGACTCCTTGACTTAATTGTGAACTCTGTTGTTTTTCCTCAACTAGTTTGCCGCTATCATTTGAAGTCAACCTTTTTTCTTCTTAGTTGAAAATCATGCTTCAATGGATTAAAAGACAAAGTTGCATTTCTTCCAATTAAATCTTTAAAAGTCTTTAAGTTTTGTCTTAAAAGAACAAAAACAGATGTGCATGTTAATTCTCCAAAATTATGATCAAGGATAATGAATCGCCCCCTTTACCTGTTTGTCCTTCCTTTTCAGGCTGTTTGACAGTAAATTTAATATATTACATAATTCCAACTTCAATTCTTTAGTTTCATCTCTTTAATCTTCACTTTTACTTTTTTAGTCTTTCAAATCTATTTTTCATTCTGTGAATATGGCTTTTAAAAATTAAAAAGTTATACAGCTTTTTGTAACAAAATTAATCATTATAGATTTTATAAAACATGAAAGCTCTTTTGTACTTCCCCTAATCCCAAACAAACCACTTCCTAGAGGACATTCTTCTGAAGTTTGGCAATAGAATAGTGTCGTGTGTCTAGCCTGTCCTCTCTACATATAAGCATACATTCAGGAGCGCCTGGGTGGTTCAGTCAGTTAAGTGTCTGCCTTCAATGCAGGTCATGATTCAGGGTCCTGGAATGGAGCTCCGCATGGAGCCCTGCCCTGCTCAGCAGGGGGTCTGCTTTTCCCTCTCCCTCTGCCCCTGCCCCCTTGCTCATGCTATTTCTCTCTCTCTCTCAAATAAATAAATAAAATCTTAAAAATATATATATTCACATTCATGCTCACATATGTTCTACATCTTGTATTTTTGAAATATTATATTGTGTATGGTAAAAGTAAACACTATTATTAAGAATGAAGTGTCCAGTGAGTGGATGAATCGATGGAGATTATATGTGTAGGTATATATGTATCATGAAATACTTGAATATTTTAAAACTATAGCTGCCATATACCGTGATTTGTTTTCTCCTCCTTTTTTGTATTATAGTGGTTTAGTAAAATGCCTTTTTAAACACTTAGAAAAATACTCAAGGCCCCCATTAGAATTAGTTCAGACAAACAGGTGATAAATGATAATTTGCATTTTTCATTTTTAAGAAGACTGCTCTTAGGTGTTTTTTGCTTAATATTTATAAACTAAGAGGATTCAAAGTGTAAGTGGAAAAATACGGCAGTATTAAAATAGAGAGGTACAGATGATTTCATTAACTCATGTTAGCATTTGTAGTGTGCCATTTACTGCCTCATTCTAAACAGACTGGTCTAACTGCATCATTTCAAGTACAGATTCAGTATATTCTACTGCAGTACGTTCTATAAAGAAACACAGAAAAAATGTGGACTCTGATATACTGTGTTTTTTGCCACTTACGAACAAATTGCATTCATTTGGCTTATAACATACATGTAACATCTCTTCAGGATTTAGTCTATATATATCAAAACGTTAATTTTGAAACAGTAAGGTTCTGTAAGTGCCTATGAATTCATAATACACAGGGTGCCTTGCAACCAAATATATATTCAGTTCCCAACATTATTGGTGTTTCCAATTTCAATAACTATAATATTATCACCTTTGGACTTTTATGGCATCTTTCATCCGTGGATCTTAAAGGGCTTTACAAACATTAATTCACACAACATTCTTGTGAGGTACAGAAATATCATTAACCCCATATTACAGATGAGGAAACAAGCGCAGAAAGGTTAATAATACATGCACCACTTTCTACTTGCACAGTGCCTTTGATTCTGGGAACTCCAAGTACCCTGGAACCTTTATGATGCTGGTAGAGAACAGAACTAGCACAGAACTGTAGATTAGCTCCTAGCAATTATAGAATTACAGAATTACAGATTAATTTCTATTTACCGAATAGTATGTAGTTTGAGAAATTACCCCCATAGTGTAGATCTACTAGTAGATACTATTGAGTTACATTCAAATGGTTTGCACTTTAATTGGAAATCATGGATTCAAATTTATCCTTAACTTTCTCTTTCATTTTTCTCTCTAGTTTTATTTTTCTCTCTAGGTGTGATTAGGTAATTATGCAACACGAGTAACAGATTTTATAAAATTGTGTTTTGCATCAAAAAAATAAATAGCACTTCCAAAGTAATTAACATACAATGACACAATACCAGGTTTGTTGCTCTATGCTTTCCAGGCATTAATGGTTAGCTATTTACATTAAAAACAAAATTTAAGTTTCATCATATGTTTTTACAGTTTTCATCTTTGTTAATTTTTTTATGTCTAACCCGGTTTTAGCATGTTCCTACAAAATAGAGCTCAGTCCTCAATATTCACATTTTGCAGTAAGATTTGCTGTGGTTACCAGATAGGATATCTGTGTCACCCACAGCCAGTTTTCTTTATCACTGATCTCTTCCTGAAAATACCAGAGCTCACATTTCCAGTACATCTTCATACAGCTTTCTCTGTCTCATTCTTGTTATTGGAATTTACTACAGGATCCTTTAGTATTATTTCTCTGTCTCCTTGCCTGCTCACCTTAAAAAGATTGTTTATAGTTTTTGTGTCCTGAAGGACTGAAGGTATTATGCTGGGCACTGGGAATATGGTGGTATATGAGACAGACTGGCTGAAAGGGGCTTATAAAATGCATGTGGAGACAGACATTAAAGGAGAAATTATAATTGTCTTAATGACATGACCATGCAAAATCTCTGTGAAAAAAAGTCTATAAATGGCTAATCCACAGGCTGGCAGCTCAGTCCTCACCTCACATAAGAGACAACTGGAATTCTGAGACCCTTGTAGTGGGGATTCAAGGGAAAAGAAAATACCTTGATTACTTGATTACTGTTGACAGGTTCTGAAAAGTGATCTTTGGCATCAGGACCAGCTGGGTGGGGGGCCCCCATGCTTATTCATACAGGACAGGTGTTACAGCTTGAAATAACTCAGAACTACTTAAGACAGGACCATGAGGAAGCTAGCTGGGATGCTTGTATCAAAATGTAGGTAACTAAAATATCAGAAAGAAAGCTGCTATAAAAAAGGAGAAAAATATTTTTTTCCTTTCCTTTCTCTTCCACTATGCATACACACTCACAGAAATCTCTCCTTGCCAGCACAGTTGCTCCTTCTTAGATTTGGACACTGTCTTCCCTTGTATTTGCTTTCTGGGAATCTCCTTTCTAAGTCTCGACTTCCTCTGCTTCTTTTCAGCCTGATCTAGCTATGAGGAACTGGCGCTAAAAGCTCTGGGCCCCTCCCTCTTTCCCCTTAATATTAACTGACTTTCATCCCTCACAGCAGAAGGATTGCCACGGAAGGAGCAAAGAATCTCCTAAAGACTTGGCTGTGGGTACCAAAACAGTTTTGCCTCAGGCCACCATGCTTGACCTTAATTGTGCGCATGAGTACTTGGGGTGTGATAGGTAAGTACACACATGTCTGAGAGGAGCGTTGCTCACCATATAGTTCACTGAGAGGTGGCAGGAACATCTCTGTTGATATACCCAGAGTTTCACAAATAGGTACAGAGATTTTAAACGTTATGCTGAATCTCGACAAATTAAGTAGAAAGCTGTATTTGTTTTTAAGGACAGCTCCTCAGTATTGGCCTGATAGCATCAGTAGGCTGAACAGTTTCTATGTGATCGAAGTTAAGCCTTACTCTCCCTTATGGGATTTGATAAACATGTTAAGTAGGCAAAAGGAAGAGATATTGATGATTAGGGCTGAAGTCAGGCAGCCAGAGAGAGATGGAACAGTTTGTGTTGTGTTGTGTTGCTGTGCTCTGTGGAAATGGAACTCATTCCCAAAACCTGCTTAAACGTGCAGACTTTAAAAATCACACAGCGTTGGGTTCAAGTCCCACAATAGCTACTCAGGAAGTTGCTTAAACTTTGAGCTTCAGTCTCTTCATCTGTAAAATAGGGCTAATATTACCTATTTTATGTTATACCTAATATATATATTAAATATATTTTTTATGTTATACCTAATATTACCTATATTTACCTTTGGAGGCTTCAACTAGAGGTGCAATGTTATAAATAGCCCCCCCAAGAAAGTTATCATTAACGTTTTTTATTTATATGAAAACTTTATAGCAGGGATATAGAAATAACGATATCATTCTCCTGGTCCCACAGGAGCTCTAAAAATGAATGAAATAAGTTCCACTTTATAACTCTCAATCCACTTTGCCAGCATAAAATGAATGTGCCCTAAATAATCTTTTCTCTCCCGTATTTATTACCAATATGCTGCATGAGAAGTTTACCATGGATTCAGATTTACTGATGCAGCCTAATGAATCCCGCTATTCCATATTTCAATCATCTTCTGATCTAGTTTTCATCGAATGTAAATTCCTTCTCCAAGGTCCCACAGCTAGTCAGTGCTCACACACAGGAAAGAGTGTAGGTCTGAGGACTTCTCGTTTCGGGCCTTGCCTACCAAATCACACAGCTTTGGAATGCACTTAACAGGCTTATCATTGCCTAAGCTTGAGAGAAACCTCACTAATATTCTTAGAACCTTCCAGGTCCCCTTTTCCATATTCGTTTATGTACACCGATCAGCTCACTCTTTTCAAATGCCAGGGATGGATTGCTCACTAGAGGAACTTCAGTACCCAGCAGTCTTTAATGTAAAAGGCAAACCTTTCCACTAATGAGCAGTTTGCCTACTGCTCTTAACCTTATCAGCAGCTCCTCAAGTGATAAAGGCTTAACTATTATGCACCGAAAGATGTTGATAATTCTCAATCTTCATGCAGAAAATGGCTATTTTGTCACTTCTTACAGACTACCGTTAAACTTAGCACACTGCTTACAAATTACCTTTCCCGGCCTGCAAAGCAGTCGGCTGGAAGCTGTGGTGGGCGGGCAGCAGGTGGAGCCTCCTCCTGTCAGGACAAGAATGATACCTGCTGCTTGATAGAAATAGAACCTGCTGCAGTTTCATGATGTAGACCTGTCCCAGGAAATGGACTGAGTTTAAAGACGAGGTAGAGAAAAGATCCTTTTTTTTTTTTTTAATGGGGGGAAATAAGATTGAGTATTAAGGACTATACAATTAGAACCGAAGGTGGGAGCTTTTCTCAACTCAAATGTTAGCACATAGCGACTAGAATTATTTGGTTCCCTTGCTGCTGGGATTCCCTAACCACGGTGAGCCCTAAAAAGTGGGCTCCCGGCTCACAGGGCCTTTCTTCCGCCAGCTTCTGGAACTGAAGAATGCAGGACAACATTGTCTCCATGTTGCTGCAAGAGAAACAATAAAAGCTTGATCAGCTGAATGCTTAAATATGGCTGAATGTTTGATGAGATGAAGATGTAATTTTGTCTATGTTCCCTGAGGATCTGGATTAAATATGACTACAGGGCCTAATCAAATAGCTAGTCACCGAACAACGGTCCCAACTGCATTTTTCATTCTAGGCATGCCTTTCTCCTCCTCCCACCCCCCCCTTCCAAGTACATTACTTATTCACTGGTTTGTCAGCAGTGTGCATTATTAGCGCTTGAGAGATAAAACTTTAAGTGTTGCTCCCAATTAGCACAACAGTGACCACGCACCATGCTCTGTGCTTAATGCCTGCTCTCAGAGAGGAGCTGGTTTTGAAGGTCTGAGGTGGAGGAGAAAAAAAAATGAAACAGCTTAAGCATTCATTTTGAGTGGAGAGACAGCTCCTATTAACATTTAACAGCATTTGTGCAACTTGGTGCGGAGGTTATGATGCAAATGAGGAGGAATTAAAAGTGGCCAGGGGTTTGTCATTGATGGATTGCAGTCTGGCGGTGTTCACACTTCTGCCGTGTCCATCAGAAGCGATTACTGTGTAATTAAACCTTATTTCTCTACTCTTCAGTGCATAATTACTTTGTGAATGTAACCATCATCTAAAAAAGCTACCAAAATGCTTTAGCATTTAGTCTAGCAGTCATTTCCCTAGCTTGTGTCAGATATAACCATCAGACAGTGCAAAAGAACTGTCACTTTTAATAAGAGGCAAAAAATTAAATGAAACAGTATGCTTATTACAGGAAAATTAGGCGTTCAAGTGGTAGAGTCCTTTTCTGCTATTTGCATAATTTATTCTTTTTTGTCCCTCACACCAGAAGCTTCAGGCAATTTTCTTCACATTTAAATAGATCGCACATTTAAGGCTACTTAAGGAAAATTATCACTTTGCATATTTTAATTGTTGTAAAGAAAGTGAATAGAAGAGGTCTGCAGCTTGGACTCTTGAGTCGGTCAGATGCTCAACTGTCTGATTCTGGAGCTCCCCACTGCTGCACTAGAGATAACCCTACAGTTCACAGCCATCCGCTTGCATTTCATCAGCATGCAAATGCAGCTCCAAGCACGGCAATAAGTGGATCTTTGATATTTACAAACTAGCCACTAATAACGAAAACGTAATTTGTTTGACATAACTTTAGATTCTCTTATCGGTGTGCTTTAAGAGAAAAACCTGATACGTCCTGTAGGTTTAGAAAAACTAAGAGACAATCCACTTTAACTGGATAATGTCCTACAGGTTCTAGGACTGTGATTTGCTGCAACATGGTGTCAGTTCTTTTATTTTAGCAAGGTAGTCAATGCTCCACGTTCTTTTAATTTGAACTCACCTCTAATGAAATGAAAAATTCAAATAAAAGTAACAGTAAAAACTCTTTCCCCCCATAAGAATTCTATCAAGTCCACAGTGTTTCAAGTGAATGATTCAGTTGCCGAGGGAAGGATGTAATGTTTCAATGTTTATGTTGTAATTCAAAAAGATGAGATTGTCAACATCCCAGAGCATGGCAGAGCAAAAGCTATAAATAGGCTCGTGTCTGTACAAACTGTTAATTATGAAACTGGTGAAAAAAATTAAAAGGAGATTCCAATGAAAACTTTGATCAAAACATAGTTGGCTTATTTATTGTACTTAAGTGGGTTAAGAAAAATCTCAGTGGTATAATTTGCGTAGTTTACATTACCAATTAAAAAAAAATTCCAAAGAGACAGAAAACCGAAGTCTTAATTTTGACAAGACAGCAATGCTTTAAAAGTATATTAAGATGTGAATTTGATTAACTCAGCAACACTTTTGTTTAATTACAAACAATTATATGTTCCCTTTGGCTACTGGTCATTTTCATTTACAATGCCATTGTCCTCCTTAAGTGCAAATTCTAAACACTAATGAGTGTCTGAGGGACTACAGTTAGCACACGTTTGTAGACACTAAGCAAACATTTGTCTTTTAAAAGTAAGTGAAGTAGGTCTTAGTTTACAAAAACTATCAGTGTATGGCAAAGTAATATAAAACTATACATTACAGAGACTGCCAAAGTTTAGTGTAAGATATGAACTCGTAATTTAGAAAGAACCCTACCATCATGTTGATCTGAGATGACTTTTAGTATCATCTTTATTCTCTGAACTTTGAAATGTAATACAGCATTATTTAAAAAGTAATAAAAGGTGCTTTCTTTTATTACCTTCAGCAAAATGTCTTACACGTGTATTCTTTTTGCTTATGATTTTTACTTAAAATACCTCATGAGAAAAATTAAGTAAATTCTGAAAAAAAATTAGAAAATTTTTAAAAGGTCTTCACAATTCCTTAAGTTGTGTGCAACTGAAATCTTTCCTAGCTGATTCTAGCATATTGAGTAGAAATGAAGTGTTTTTCTGGCAGTGTTCATTGCATCGCTAGGCACTTGGCACTTGGCTAAGTCAATTGATAATTTCTCAGTTTGATTTTCTTCTTTTCCTTTTTTTTTTTTTTGAAAATGAGCTTTAACTATGTTGCTTTAACACACATTTGAAAGAGGAGTCACACATTCTTTGACTCTGCTGACCATGCTGGCCCAACTCCTACCACTATCAAAATGACAATAGTCAGAAACAAGTGACCTCTCAACATACTTGAACGAATGTATCAAAGAATCAAATGCAGGGATGCACACTTCTGTATCCCGTGTTTACCTTTTAATATAGAATTGCTTTTTGCGATTGGAAATTGAAGACTATCTCTATTTCAGATCAGATTCTTGAAGGCAGAAATAAGTATCTTCTTATAATATAACCTACTTTTAATAGTACTTCATGATGAAGGAGAGCTCCATGATAGTTGAAGATGAGGGGGGAGATTTGAAAGTATATTTCTTCTAAGTAGTTGTGAAAGGTTCATTCATCTTCATAATATTCTTTTTAAAGTTCGCTTCCTTCTAGAAACTGGAAATAATGTTAACGTACCAGCTCATAGGTAGTGTGGTGGGGAATAATTGTAAATAATGTTAACACCACCCTTATGGTATACCCACTAAATGCAGACTGTTACCACTAAATTAAACAACTGTGAAAATTTGACTAAGCCTGATAGGTCAAAAGTGAAGTCCAGCAGGTTCTGAAGCTCAAAGCGGTATATTGTCACTCTAATATTTAAGGACACTGTCATGGTTTTTGAGCAATGCCCAATAGTTGTCCTTATAGTTAATGACTGTGACATATATATTAGGTCAGTTGGGACTTTAGACAATACAATGTCATGGTGACGAACATGGCCTTCGGAATCAATGTACTGAGTTAAAATTCCCACTTCACTATTTACTCTCTATTTCATTTTGCATAAACTGCTAAATTTGCTCACCTTCAGCTTTCTCCTCTGCAAAATGAACATGACTATAGAAAAGGTACAATAAAAAAAAACTGAAAGGAAAAAAAAGAAAAGGTACAATGAGATAAATAAAGCACTCAGCACTGTGCCAAGTCCATAGTAAATGTTTGAAAATGGTGACTGCCATCACTATAACTGGACATGGTAAATTCACCTTTTTATATACAAATCTCTGATAACGTAGAACTCGCATTTTGCCTCATTATCTTTCCTTAGTAAGAATAAAAACACTTTGAATTGTGAAAGTCATGAGTTTACAATAACATGAATCAAATTGATTATATGTATGTTTATAGTAGAGAGATTCTTAAATATCTACTAACGCACCCTCGAATCATCCATATTTTCAAACATGAAGTTTATAATTCCATTAGAATCTTAAATAACTTTTATAATCTAAGGATTATAAGACATTGTAGTGGAAATAGTATTACCTACTATTTTTCTTTTCACTAGTTTGTTAGTTTTGATTTTTTAAAAAGAATAATTAGCCTTTGGGGCACCTGGGTGGCTCAGTGGGTTGAGCCTCTGCCTTCGGCTCAGGTCATGATCTCAGGGTCCTGGGATCGAGCGTCAGGCTCTCTGCTCGGCGGAGAGTCTGCTTCCCCCTCTCTCTCTGCCTGCCTCTCTGCCTACTTGTGATCTATCTCTCTGTGTCAAATAAATAAATAAATAAATAATCGTTAAAAAAAAGAATAATTAGGCTTTCATTCACTGAGACCATGTATCTATAAACAATAAAATCCTTAAAATCATTTCCCAACTGGAAACATGTGTTTATTAGATTTGCCATTCCAAAAACCTAAACCTATCACTGACATTCAACAACTCTTTCATATTCTGTAGATTAGAGAGAATAGCTTAGAGAATAGCTATTAGAGAATATTAGAGAAAAGTTTAAAGAATATCCTAGAATTAGAGAATAGCTTAGAATCTTAGGATAGTTTAGATTAGAGAGAATAGCTTAGAACCGCTTTTCTACCTCCCCAGTGCTGTTCACTGTCACATAAGCAGTCTCATTTGTATCGTTACTCTGCAGATAGTAAGCTTATTTTTTTGTTTTTTTTTGTTTTTAGGGAAAATAAAGATATTAGACCAATTTTAAGATAAATAAAAATAAAACACCATTTACTCAATTAAAAAGCCCATTTAGTTTATTTCTATTCTTTCTGACCATCCTCATTTCTGCCTACCCCCTCCACTTCGCTCAAATTTCTTTAAAGTCCAGGACTTAAAGAATATCAGGAAGAGAAATGAAATATAGAGAAGCAGGGATGTGATGAATCCACCTGTAATTGGTATGGATGACATACAAATTGGGTCAGTTGGGATTTTAGACACTATAGAATTAACTCATCCAATAAGTTTAAGAATGTTTCTATTTAATTGTGTGAATTCAATCCTTTAGGAGAGCCTTATCTGATCATCCAACCATATTTATTAGAAAGGAAATTATGTTTTCAAAAAATAAAGGGAATGTACAGATATGGATCCTCTAACTTCACAAGCCACGTAGAAAATAGGTAATTGAAACTGTACGGCTTTGGTGGGAAAGTAACCAGCTCAAGGTGGTAATGTAAATGTCACTGTTAGGAAGAGGTTAGATAATCTTTCAATTTCAATGGTTGGGAAAGACCGTTTTATCATTTTAGCCATTGACTTGAGCATCACTTACGTAAAGTTAAAACTTAACTACTATAGTATTGATTTATTAATAATCCAGGCTCAAGTTTTTAATTAAGACTTTATTTTTTTAGAGCAGCTTAAGGCTCCCAGCAAAACTGAGAGCAAATTACAGAGTTTCCAGATATCCTGGCTTAAGTTTAGCTCATTTAACTGGCATACACAAGAGTCTTCGAATTATGGTAGACTTAGGTTGGTAGACATGACTGTCAGTAGGACAGATTTTCTAAGGCCCACAATACTGCTGAATTAATAATATGTCTTTATTACTTACTCTTTACAGAACTGAGTAGATGAAATGCACTTATACTGAACTGAGTGAATATTTGGTTACCCTAAGATGACTTGTATTTACATAAAGTCTTCTGGCATTATTTGGAATAATTTGGCTTAGCATCGGGTGATATGATGATATATGAAGGTATTTTAATATAATGTAAATGTAGATGTCATTATGGTATTTTACTGGTTGTGTTATATTTTTATAAAGTTTTTCATTGCAAATTTTCACTAAAAATGGATTGAATTGAAGAAAGGGTGAGGGTAAAAGGGATGCTCTAAATCATGTACATATGCATTATCTTTTTAGCACATTGATGACTTTTATTTATTTTTATGACATTTATTAAAGATCCTTGTTTCAAATTGAGTTGCACAGCACTCATGGCCACGTTGACTGGAATTCACACCTCTCCACATAAGTCATTGTTTAAAGCTAAGGATGATTTAAAAGTGATTAAAATGACTTTGACAGTACTATACCCCTTTTAATTTCTAGGTGGTAGCTAAATCACTTTGGCTCACCAAGAGAACCGAGTGACTCAGTCCCAGAGGTTTTCTTGAATTTCCCATTGAAGATCTGTAGGGACAAACTTTTTTACCCCTAGACTCAAGGTCCTCAAACCAGCATTTCTGGCCCCAACCATAAGCTTGACAGAAAAGTAAGTAGCATCTTTCTAGATCTACCGAGTCAGAATCTCTGGGAGTGGGGCCCAAGAAACCAAGACAGGCCCAAGACCCGCGTCTCTAGGTAATATTTATGCATTGAAGGACCACTGCCCTAGGACAAGGAGATTTAAAAAAAGACAGATGCAAAGTAAGCTAATGGTATCTAGATGGGGTTGGAGCAGTAAGGAGTATGTAGTTACCTTCTACTATCCAGTCAGTGGCAAACACCCATTTGCTTCCTATTGTATAGTGTTCTTTGAGAGTTCTCTAGCACCATAGTGGTGGTTTAAAAGGAGACACAGAGCGTGTTACGTGCATATGGGTGAGGTCAGAAATGGTAACAAGTAGATATGGAAAGAGACAAAAAAGAAAAATGCCTTCTAAATGTGTTGGGGGAAAATATAGTATGAGCTGATAATTTAATTCTTGGATAATTTCCAAATATCACAATTTAATAGCATTAACTTGAAAATAATGTGGTACAAGGATCAATTAAAAACTGTGTTGTA